>JBBPBX010002152.1:52328-93534 GCA_038048925.1 Garcialebias charrua | reverse complement strand
AGCCTCCATATTCTCAATCAGTCCACTCTTCTGCTCCTCTTCCTCCCTCAGAGCAGCCAGCCTGGCCTCCTCTTCCTCTGTTAGAAACTGGTGAAGCTTCTTAAACTGCTTCTTAATCTGCCTCTTTGTGAGTCGAGCCTGGACCTTCACATGTTCTGCTGTCTGATCAAACTCAGACTGAACTTTCTTCTTGACCTCCTGCTTCTCCTTCAGTGGTTTCATAGATCTCAGCAGATCCTCTTTGAGTTCCGTTGCAGCTTCATCGATGGGTCTGAACCTGTGGTCGGTGTGTTTCTTCGAGTCTCTGCAGACGATATAAATTAAGGAGGACCACTTTTTTTTATTTAGAGATAAATAATAACACTATTAATAAAATCAATAATGACTTCAGCTCTCAGCTCCTCCTCTGTGGCTCTGACTGTGTCCGAAAGAGCTGCCATCTCTCTGCTCATAGCCTCCATATTCTCAATCAGTCCACTCTTCTGCTCCTCTTCCTCCCTCAGAGCAGCCAGCCTGGCCTCCTCTTCCTCTGTTAGAAACTGGTGAAGCTTCTTAAACTGCTTCTTAATCTGCCTCTTTGTGAGTCGAGCCTGGACCTTCACATGTTCTGCTGTCTGATCAAACTCAGACTGAACTTTCTTCTTGACCTCCTGCTTCTCCTTCAGTGGTTTCATAGATCTCAGCAGATCCTCTTTGAGTTCCGTTGCAGCTTCATCGATGGGTCTGAACCTGTGGTCGGTGTGTTTCTTCGAGTCTCTGCAGACGATATAAATTAAGGAGGACCACTTTTTTTTATTTAGAGATAAATAATAACACTATTAATAAAATCAATAATGAACAAATAACACTTCAGCTCTCAGCTCCTCCTCTGTGGCTCTGACTGTGTCCGAAAGAGCTGCCATCTCTCTGCTCAGAGCCTCCATATTCTCAATCAGTCCACTCTTCTGCTCCTCTTCCTCCCTCAGAGCAGCCAGCCTGGCCTCCTCTTCCTCTGTTAGAAACTGGTGAAGCTTCTTAAACTGCTTCTTAATCTGCCTCTTTGTGAGTCGAGCCTGGACCTTCACATGTTCTGCTGTCTGATCAAACTCAGACTGAACTTTCTTCTTGACCTCCTGCTTCTCCTTCAGTGGTTTCATAGATCTCAGCAGATCCTCTTTGAGTTCCGTTGCAGCTTCATCGATGGGTCTGAACCTGTGGTCGGTGTGTTTCTTCGAGTCTCTGCAGACGATATAAATTAAGGAGGACCACTTTTTTTTATTTAGAGATAAATAATAACACTATTAATAAAATCAATAATGAACAAATAACACTTCAGCTCTCAGCTCCTCCTCTGTGGCTCTGACTGTGTCCGAAAGAGCTGCCATCTCTCTGCTCAGAGCCTCCATATTCTCAATCAGTCCACTCTTCTGCTCCTCTTCCTCCCTCAGAGCAGCCAGCCTGGCCTCCTCTTCCTCTGTTAGAAACTGGTGAAGCTTCTTAAACTGCTTCTTAATCTGCCTCTTTGTGAGTCGAGCCTGGACCTTCACATGTTCTGCTGTCTGATCAAACTCAGACTGAACTTTCTTCTTGACCTCCTGCTTCTCCTTCAGTGGTTTCATAGATCTCAGCAGATCCTCTTTGAGTTCCGTTGCAGCTTCATCGATGGGTCTGAACCTGTGGTCGGTGTGTTTCTTCGAGTCTCTGCAGACGATATAAATTAAGGAGGACCACTTTTTTTTATTTAGAGATAAATAATAACACTATTAATAAAATCAATAATGAACAAATAACACTTCAGCTCTCAGCTCCTCCTCTATGGCTCTGACTGTGTCCGAAAGAGCTGCCATCTCTCTGCTCAGAGCCTCCATATTCTCAATCAGTCCACTCTTCTGCTCCTCTTCCTCCCTCAGAGCAGCCAGCCTGGCCTCCTCTTCCTCTGTTAGAAACTGGTGAAGCTTCTTAAACTACTTCTTAATCTGCCTCTTTGTGAGTCGAGCCTGGACCTTCACATGTTCTGCTGTCTGATCAAACTTAGACTGAACTTTCTTCTTGACCTCCTGCTTCTCCTTCAGTGGTTTCATGGATCTCAGCAGATCCTCTCTGAGTTCCGCTGCAGCTTCATCGATGGGTCTGAACCTGTGGTCGGTGTGTTTCTTCGAGTCTCTGCAGACGATATAAATTAAGGAGGACCATTTTTTTTATTTAGAGATAAATAATAACACTATTAATAAAATCAATAATGAACAAATAACACTTCAGCTCTCAGCTCCTCCTCTGTGGCTCTGACTGTGTCCGAAAGAGCTGCCATCTCTCTGCTCATAGCCTCCATATTCTCAATCAGTCCACTCTTCTGCTCCTCTTCCTCCCTCAGAGCAGCCAGCCTGGCCTCCTCTTCCTCTGTTAGAAACTGGTGAAGCTTCTTAAACTGCTTCTTAATCTGCCTCTTTGTGAGTCGAGCCTGGACCTTCACATGTTCTGCTGTCTGATCAAACTCAGACTGAACTTTCTTCTTGACCTCCTGCTTCTCCTTCAGTGGTTTCATAGATCTCAGCAGATCCTCTTTGAGTTCCGTTGCAGCTTCATCGATGGGTCTGAACCTGTGGTCGGTGTGTTTCTTCGAGTCTCTGCAGACGATATAAATAAAGGAGGACCACTTTTTTTATTTAGAGATAAATAATAACACTATTAATAAAATCAATAATGAAGTTATTTCATGAGTGACTGGAATGAAATCCCTACCTTGTCCTGAGAGTAAATTATAGCTTCGATAATGATACTACAGTATCCACTTTGCACTGCGTGCCTGCATAGTTGGTAACAGGAATGCGTTTGCTGGCAGTGGCACTAGCCCATGCAGGAATTGTCCGTTTCACCTTCTTGCTTTTGGATTTCCCATACTTGTAGCCATCCTTCATCCTTAGAAGGAGAACAAAGCAGTGTGTTGAGCACTGGCCAGCCTCGCAGTCCGGGCATTTCACATCTTTCTCATCCTTTTTTTTCTCCCTCCACTCCCTCTTCAGTAGTGTCTTCATTCTTGTCCGTATTCGCGTCACCTGAATTCTCCCCCTCCTCATCTTCGCCTCTTGCAGCTGAAGATGCTGCCTGATCTTCATCAGCAGAGGGCGACTCCTCATCTGAGGCTTCTGGATCGTTCTCTGCAGCCGCGGAGGGTGCCTTCTCCTGAGTTGGAGTCGCTGTTGCATGGCGAATCGGCATAATGGGAGCGTTACCTTCAACTTATCCAGGAAAATGTATGTTTTGAAGAAAAAATCTCTGCACGATCCTTTATTTCGATTCCGCTGTTAACGAGCACCGTCCCGCTTGGATCGTTGGTCCAAACCAACTTGTTTTACGTCTTCTAACGTAGGATCATCCTGATTAGTTCAAGGCTGTCAGAAAGGGAGCCTTCCAAGAAAAAAGTGACTTCCTGTTCTGAGGGAGCGGGGTTTCAGTGACAGCACAACATGACCACAGAGAATTGTTGGGCATCTGACATGGATCACTCATGCCAAGTTTGGTGCAATTCTGTTTTTCATTGTGAAAGTTATAGCGTTTTAAAATGTATGGCGAGAAGCCAAACGTTGAGGCAAGGCCACGTCCCTTCAGCATATATGAAAATACAAGTTTTTGATGAATTTTCACTCACCCACATCTCAAGTGCATATTAACCAAGGTTGAAGTCAGTCGCTCAAAATCCCTAGGAGGAGTGCATTAAAATTCACCATCAATGAAAAGTGAAAAACAGCCAAAAATTACCCTTTGACCCAAAATGGCTGACTTATGGCCAAACAGGTGTCCCTGTGATGGACTGGAGACTTGTAAATGTGTCCTTGTGATGGACTGGAGACTTGTCCATGTGTCCCTGTGATGGACTGGAGACTTGTCCACGTGTCCCTGTGATGGACTGGAGACTTGTCCACGTGTCCCTGTGATGGACTGGAGACCTGTCCAGGATGTCCCTGTGATGGACTGGAGACTTGTAAATGTGTCCCTGTGATGGACTGGAGACTTGTAAATGTGTCCCTGTGATGGACTGGAGACCTGTCCAGGTGTCCCTGTGATGGACTGGAGACTTGTCCACGTGTCCCTGTGATGGACTGGTGACTTGTAAATGTGTCCCTGTGATGGACTGGAGACTTGTCCATGTGTCCCTGTGATGGACTGGAGACCTGTCCAGGATGTCCCTGTGATGGACTGGAGACTTGTAAATGTGTCCCTGTGATGGACTGGAGACTTGTAAATGTGTCCCTGTGATGGACTGGAGACTTGTAAATGTGTCCCTGTGATGGACTGGAGACTTGCAAGGGAACCGGACTTGTGATCTGAAGGACCCTGGTTCGAGTTCGAACCCCGGCCACTACACACCTTGGGGTGTCTATGAGTGCATACCTATTTCCCCAGCTCCCCGGGCGCTGACTACGGCTGCTCACTGCACCACTTGGTGGTGGTTGGGTTAAATGCAGAGAACAATTTTGTCTGTCAAGTATGGGAAACATACACAGATGACAAAAATGTGTAATTTATATATTTTAATTTATAAATGTGTCCCTGTGATGGACTGGAGACTTGTAAATGTGTCCCTGTGATGGACTGGAGACCTGTCCAGGTGTCCCTGTGATGGACTGGAGACTTGTCCACATGTCCCTGTGATGGACTGGAGACCTGTCCAGGATGTCCCTGTGATGGACTGGAGACTTGTCCACGTGTCCTTGTGATGGACTGGAGACTTGTCCCTGTGTACCTGTGATGGACTGGAGACCTGTCCAGGTATCCCTGTGATGGACTGGAGACTTGTCCATGTGTCCTTGTGATGGACTGGAGACTTTTCCCTGTGTACCTGTGATGGACTTGAGACCTGTCCAGGTGTCCTTGTGATGGACTGGAGACTTGTCCACATGTCCCTGTGATGGACTAGAGACCTGTCCATGTGTCCCTGTGATGGACTGGAGACCTGTCCAGGTATCCTTGTGATGGACTGGAGACTTGTCCACATGTCCCTGTGATGGACTGGAGACCTGTCCAGGATGTCCCTGTGATGGACTGGAGACTTGTCCACGTGTCCTTGTGATGGACTGGAGACTTGTCCCTGTGTACCTGTGATGGACTGGAGACCTGTCCAGGTATCCCTGTGATGGACTGGAGACTTGTCCATGTGTCCTTGTGATGGACTGGAGACTTTTCCCTGTGTACCTGTGATGGACTTGAGACCTGTCCAGGTGTCCTTGTGATGGACTGGAGACTTGTCCACATGTCCCTGTGATGGACTAGAGACCTGTCCATGTGTCCCTGTGATGGACTGGAGACTTGTCCATGTGTCCCTGTGATGGACTGGAGACTTGTCCACGTGTCCCTGTGATGGACTGGAGACCTGTCCAGGATGTCCCTGTGATGGACTGGTGACTTGTAAATGTGTCCCTGTGATGGACTGGAGACTTGTCCACGTGTCCCTGTGATGGACTGGAGACCTGTCCAGGTGTCCCTGTGATGGACTGGAGACTTGTAAATGTGTCCCTGTGATGGACTGGAGACCTGTCCAGGTGTCCCTGTGATGGACTGGAGACTTGTCCACATGTCCCTGTGATGGACTGGAGACCTGTCCAGGATGTCCCTGTGATGGACTGGAGACTTGTCCACGTGTCCTTGTGATGGACTGGAGACTTGTCCCTGTGTACCTGTGATGGACTGGAGACCTGTCCAGGTATCCCTGTGATGGACTGGAGACTTGTCCATGTGTCCTTGTGATGGACTGGAGACTTTTCCCTGTGTACCTGTGATGGACTTGAGACCTGTCCAGGTGTCCTTGTGATGGACTGGAGACTTGTCCACATGTCCCTGTGATGGACTAGAGACCTGTCCATGTGTCCCTGTGATGGACTGGAGACCTGTCCAGGTATCCTTGTGATGGACTGGAGACTTGTCCACATGTCCCTGTGATGGACTGGAGACCTGTCCAGGATGTCCCTGTGATGGACTGGAGACTTGTCCACGTGTCCTTGTGATGGACTGGAGACTTGTCCCTGTGTACCTGTGATGGACTGGAGACCTGTCCAGGTATCCCTGTGATGGACTGGAGACTTGTCCATGTGTCCTTGTGATGGACTGGAGACTTTTCCCTGTGTACCTGTGATGGACTTGAGACCTGTCCAGGTGTCCTTGTGATGGACTGGAGACTTGTCCACATGTCCCTGTGATGGACTAGAGACCTGTCCATGTGTCCCTGTGATGGACTGGAGACTTGTCCATGTGTCCCTGTGATGGACTGGAGACTTGTCCACGTGTCCCTGTGATGGACTGGAGACCTGTCCAGGATGTCCCTGTGATGGACTGGTGACTTGTAAATGTGTCCCTGTGATGGACTGGAGACTTGTCCACGTGTCCCTGTGATGGACTGGAGACCTGTCCAGGATGTCCCTGTGATGGACTGGAGACTTGTAAATGTGTCCCTGTGATGGACTGGAGACTTGTAAATGTGTCCCTGTGATGGACTGAAGAGTTGTAAATGTGTCCCTGTGATGGACTGGAGACCTGTCCAGGTGTCCCTGTGATTGACTGGAGACTTGTCCACATGTCCCTGTGATGGACTGGAGACTTGTCCATGTGTCCTTGTGATGGACTGGAGACTTGTCCCTGTGTACCTGTGATGGACTGGAGACCTGTCCAGGTATCCCTGTGATGGACTGGAGACTTGTCCATGTGTCCTTGTGATGGACTGGAGACTTGTCCACGTGTCCCTGTGATGGACTGGAGACCTGTCCAGGATGTCCCTGTGATGGACTGGTGACTTGTAAATGTGTCCCTGTGATGGACTGGAGACTTGTCCACGTGTCCCTGTGATGGACTGGAGACCTGTCCAGGATGTCCCTGTGATGGACTGGAGACTTGTAAATGTGTCCCTGTGATGGACTGGAGACTTGTAAATGTGTCCCTGTGATGGACTGAAGAGTTGTAAATGTGTCCTTGTGATGGACTGGAGACCTGTCCAGGTGTCCCTGTGATTGACTGGAGACTTGTCCACATGTCCCTGTGATGGACTGGAGACTTGTCCATGTGTCCTTGTGATGGACTGGAGACTTGTCCCTGTGTACCTGTGATGGACTGGAGACCTGTCCAGGTATCCCTGTGATGGACTGGAGACTTGTCCATGTGTCCTTGTGATGGACTGGAGACCTGTCCAGGATGTCCCTGTGATGGACTGGTGACTTGTAAATATGTCCCTGTGATGGACTGGAGACTTGTAAATGTGTCCCTGTGATGGACTGAAGAGTTGTAAATGTGTCCTTGTGATGGACTGGAGACCTGTCCTGGTGTCCCTGTGATTGACTGGAGACTTGTCCACATGTCCCTGTGATGGACTGGAGACTTGTCCATGTGTCCTTGTGATGGACTGGAGACTTGTCCCTGTGTACCTGTGATGGACTGGAGACCTGTCCAGGTATCCCTGTGATGGACTGGAGACTTGTCCATGTGTCCTTGTGATGGACTGGAGACTTGTCCAGATGTCCCTGTGTCCCCCTTCAGTGTAGCCAGTCCAAAGTTGGACAGATTCTGGAAAAAGGAGCAATACCTGATCCTAATATGTCAGACACAAGTTTCCCTGTTTTTCCCAGCACGTCAAAATGGTGCTTTCCTCCTGACACAAGTAATATTGGAGAAAGCGCATTTAAAACATCAGGCCAAGCCACTTCTACCACATACTCAAAGGATAAACCAGACAGAAAAGATGAGCTTCTCAAACAGGAATCCTCAAAGCAGATTACATGTCTACAAAACTTCTGTTATGTTTGTGGTAAGCCACAAACTAAAATTTCACGCCATTTGCAAACACACCAGACGCATCCTGAAATTATCCAACTGTTTTCCCTTCACAAGGATTCTAAAGAGCGCAAAGTTTTATTAGAAAAATTGAGGAACAGGGGAATTCACAAGCATAACAATGCAGTTTTACAAGGTGGACAAGGGCCCTTGAAAGTGAAGAGAAAGACAAAAGCTAAGGCCGTAGATGGAACATTTATTCACTGTATCTACTGTGAAGGAATGTACGTTCAAAAGCAACTATGGAGACATGTCCGTAGATGCCCCTGTAAGCCAGAAAATATGGATATGGATAATCCACCTGGAAGAGCCAAAGTGCTGAGTTTGGCTTTGGCTAAAGAGTCTGCATTCTATCATGAAATCTGAAGTGGTGTTTGTAAGATCATTAAAAGTATGAAACCCGACGATGTTACCTCAGCTGTGAGAAATGACCTGTGTATTATTCAGTTTGCTCAGTCACTCCACAACAGACATGGACAAGACCCCTCAAAATACGACTACATGCGACAAAAGCTTCATGAAGTTGGCCGTTTGTTGATATGTCTGCGCACAAAATATGCAATACATAACCTAGAGGATGCTGTGAAACCTGCTAACTTCCAGAGAGTTGTGCAAGCAGTAAAGACTGTGTCAGGCTTTGATGAAGAAACACGTTCATACAAAAAAACAAGCCTTGCCATAAAACTGGGACATACACTGAACAAAATCTGTAACCTTGTTCATTGCCGAGCACTCATGGCAGAAGATGAACAACTGATGAAGTCGTCAGACGCATTCAAAAAACTGTGCTCATCAAAATGGTCAGAGATGGTGTCTCATAGTGCCCTTAGCACTTAAAATCATGCCAAATACAATAGGCCATTAACATTACCATTCACTGAAGATGTTAAGCTTCTGCATCAGCATCTGAATAAATCAGGAGAAAATGCCTTTAACACCTTGAAAGATGAAGCCAGCCCCCAGACTTATGCAGAACTTGCAAAAGTTACACTTGCATAGGTCATTGTGTTCAATCGTAGACGAGCAGGAGAGGTTTCAAAGATGCACCTACGAAGTTTTATGGAGCGTGACACCACCAAGCTCCATGATGATGTTGCCATGGGTTTGTCAACGGTTGAACAGAAGCTCTGCAGCCATTTCACTCGGGTTGAAATCATTGTGAAAAGAGGCCGAAAGGTTGCAGTTTTACTCGCACCAAATGTGGTGGATGCACTGACTTTATTGGCAAGTAAGAGAGAGACATGTGTTGTTTTACAAACAAACTTATTTCTATTTGCAAGACCTAAATCAATGAGTCACTACAGAGGACAGGACAGTCTGCGTGTTCATGCAAGCCAGTGTGGAGCATAGCACCCAGAGTTCCTCAGGTCAACACAACTACGGAAACATGTAGCCACGCTCTCACAAGTCTTGAACTTAAAAAACAATGAACTTGACCAGGTTGCAGACTTCTTGGGCCATGACATCCGTGTTCACAGGGAATTTTACAGATTACCAGCTCCCCCAACACAACTGGCAAAGATATCCAAGCTACAGGTTGAAAAAAATATGGAGGAACTTTTTTTTTAAATAAAGTATTTAAAAGTGTAACACAGATTTATACAATATTAATACATAATACAGAAAGGTACATACCCCAGATACTGGTAGCATACTGGTTATTTAACCAGTATGTATATTTTGTACCAGACTATTCTATAAAATGACATGTTATCTTGTACTCAATTGGTATGTACCTGGTACCTATGCAACCTGGCTTTATAATGAAATGACTAATAACCTAGTTGCCTGGTATGTACCGAGGTCTTTGTTACAATCAAAAAAATGTGTTCAATAAAAAAACAACTGGACTTTTATTTGTAGCAGAAGACGTTTCGCCCTTCATCCAAAAGGCTTTCTCAATTCTAAGAGAAGAGACCTGTCCAGGTGTCCCTGTGATGGACTGGAGACTTGTTATTATTATAACTTGTCAGTTATTATTATTATTATTGTTATTATTATTATTATTATTATTATTATTATTATTATTATATTACTTGTAAATGTGTTCCTGTGATGGACTGGAGACCTGTCCAGGTGTCCCTATGATGGACTGGAGACTTGTCCACGTGTCCCTGTGATGGACTGGTGACTTGTAAATGTGTCCCTGTGATGGACTGGAGACTTGTAAATGTGTCCCTGTGATGGACTGAGACTTGTCCAGATGTCCCTGTGTCCCCCTTCAATGTAGCCAGTCCAAAGTTGGACAGATTCTGGAAAAAGCAGCAATATCTGATCCTAATATGTCAGACACAAGTTTCCCTGTTTTTCCCAGCACTTCAAAATGTTGCTTTTCTCCTGACACAAGGAATATTGGAGAAAACACATTTAAAACATAAGGCAAAGCAGTCTGCATTCTATCATGAAATCTCAAGTGGAGTTTGCTATTTATGAGACTGAGCTGAATGCAGCACCTCAGACTGAGGAAGTCTTTATTTAGGGCCTTGTCATCAAATTTATCAGTGAACTTAAAAGGTATGTGGAGCTTTATTAGTGTTAACAAAAAATACAATTTTTCCTATTTATATAACTAGGTTGAGGAATCTTAGCAAATAAATCCTTTGCAAAATATGACTTTCTTTTGGAATATCGAGGTGAACTGATCACCAAGGAGGAATGTGAGAGGAAGCAACAGGTTTGCGATGAATCGATGAAAGTGTTTTTGTTTGAATTGTACTTTGATGTAAAAACTGTAAAAAAAACTTTGTCGAGGAAGTCTTCTTTTATAAGACTGAGCTGAACATAGCATGTAAGACTGAGGAAGTCATTCGTCCGAAACACGTCTTCAGTCTGAGGTGCTGCATTCAGCTCAGTCTTATAAATAGCACCCTCTCACAGTGGATCAACCAGTTTGCAGGTCCTCCTTGATCATGAGAGCAGCTGGTTTTGGCTGTTCAGCAAACTCGTTGATCCACTGTGAGAGGGTGCTATTTATAAGACTGAGCTGAATGCAGTACCTCAGACTGAGGAAGTATTTATTTATAAGACTGAGCTGAGTACAGCATCCAAGACTGTGGAAGTCATTTGTCCGAAAGGTTTCCTCAATCTGAGATGTTGCATTCAGCTCAGTCTTATAAATAGCACCCTCTCACAGTGGATCAACCAATTTGCTGATGACAGCCAAAACCAGCTGCTCTCATGATCAAGGAGGACCTGCAAACTGGTTGATCCACTGTGAGAGGGTGCTATTTATGAGACTAAGCTGAATGCAGCACCTCACACTGAGGAAATCTTTATTTATAATACTGAGTTGAATACATTATCTCCAGACTTGGACAAAAGACTAAACATTTCCAGTTTTTTTTTTTTGCTTTTCTTTGTGTTGTTTTTTTGAATGTCCTGAGGACCAGACTTAGCTTTTTTGATTATTCTACTAGAATTATTGAGCATTCATCAGGGTATTTTAATTTTAGTATGTGTCTTGTTCAACAAGCTTTCTAGTGTTTTATGTTTTCATGTAACAAATGTGATGCCCTGTGATAAACTTGCGAACCGTGAAAGGTGCACCCCGCCCCTTGCCCTATGATTGCTGGATATGGGCACCGGCGACCCCCGTGACCCAAAATGGAAGAAACGGGTAAAGATAATGGATGGATGTAGAAAATGGGCAATGTTTAGGCTGATGGTCCTCCTTGATCATGTGAGCAGCTGGTTTTGGCTGTCATCAGGAAGTCTTTATTTATAAGACTCAGCTGAATACAACATCTCAGACTAAGGAAGTCTTTATAAGACTGAGCTGAATACAGCATCTCAGACTGAGGATGTCTTTCGTCACTCGTAAGTTAGGGATAACCTGTACTTTACAGTGGGTTGTGGTGAACCGTGTAAAAAAAGTACAATTTTGTTTTAGAAATATGTACAAGTTTATAATGTTAATGTTTTATAATATGTAAATATGTCATCTCAGACTGAGGAACTCTTTCATCGCTCGTAAGTCGGGGATCACCTGTACTTTACAGTGGGTTGTGGTGAACCGTGTAAAAAAAGTACAATTTTGTTTTAGAAATATGTACAAGTTTGTAATGTTAATGTTTTATAATATGTAAATATGTCATCTCAGACTGAGGAACTCTTTCGTCGCTCGTAAGTCGGGGATCACCTGTACTTTACAGTGGGTTGTGGTGAACCCTGTAAAAAAAGTACAATTTTGTTTTAGAAATATGTACAAGTTTGTAATGTTAATGTTTTATAATATGTAAATATGTCATCTCAGAAGTCTTTCATCGCTCATAAGTCAGGGATCACCTGTACTTTACATTGGGTTGTGATTAACCCTGCAGAAAAAGTAAAATTTTGTTTTAGAAATATGTACAAGTTTGTAATGTTAATGTTTTATAAAATGTAAATATGTCATCTCAGACTGAGGAACTCTTTCGTCGCTCGTAAGTCGGGGATCCCCTGTACTTTACATTAGGTTGTGATTAACCCTGCAGAAAAAGTAAAATTTTGTTTTAGAAATATGTATATAATGTTAATATGTTTTATAATAATGTAAATATGTCAACAGAATTTAAGTTTTTATTTTATTTTATTTGAAACATTTAAGTTTTATTTTATTTTAAACATTTGAAGATTTGTTAGTGAATATAAATAAAGTATGTGCCTAATTTGTTTAATAAAATCAGTTCAAAAAACTGTTCTCCTAATGCAGTGTCCTGTCACATTTGTGTGTTTTATGTTAATTTTATGTTAAGTAGGCGGAGTTTAAATGTCCCTTTAAAGACCCCATAATGCATGTTTGTCCTCATAAACCACATTTTTTGACGTCCTTGTAAACCACACTGGAGTCTGGGTGGTAAAACGTGCTGTGAAGCTCCTATCGGAAAGCTAAAGTGACCCAAATTTTTTTCAAAATTTTTAGAGTGCTCTGAGCTTGGTCCCAGGTCGCTAGGACCTCGGGAAGGGGTAGACCCCGTATTACACCTTCGGGCGGGTTTGGCGAAAAAGTCCGGCTAAACCACATTGACAAACCTGTGTGTGTGTGTGTGTGTATGTGTGTGTGTGTGTAAGACCCTGCAAAGGCTGAATGTTCCAACACCAGATGTTGAAGGAGAGTCCAAAATGTATTCATCTTCAGTGGGAAAAAAAAAAAAAAAAATCATGTTTAATATCCTTGAAAGGTCTAAAAATGTCAGGTCCTCTGGACAAATTCTTTCTTTTTTGAAATATTTCGTAATTTATCCAAAAGACTTCCTGAGTTTGAAGAGCCGCAACAAACTCAGTCTTATAAATAGCACTTCCTCATAGTGGATCAACCAGTTTTGCTGGTGACATCCAGAACCAGCTGTTCACATGATCAAGGAGGACCAAAGGAGGGTCATCAGCCCTGATGACCGCTTGCTATTCACAGGTGGCTGAGTGATACTAGCAACAACAGCATTGTAAGAAGGGGACAGTTGGACACAGAGGCTCCGCCCCTGTTTAATGATGGACGGGGGTTCTCTTCACAAATATGGCTTCCTTCATTCCTCTCTCAAACCATCGTTCCTCTCTATCAAGGATGTGAACATCTTCATCCCTGAACGAGTGACCTCTGACCTGGAGATGACCACAGAGTCCTGCTCATGATGCAACTCTTCTGTGTTGGTCCATCCTTTTGGCCAGTGGTTGTTTAGTTTCACTGATATAAGACTGATCACCCTCCTGACACTGAACAGCATACACAATATTACTCTGTTTGTGATGGGGAACTGGATCTTTGGGATGAACCAGTGTTTGCCGTAATGTATTTTGGGGAAAAAGTATCCGTCCAGAGAACCTGACTCAACTTTTTTAGATTTTTGTACTTGGATTATTGAGCATGCATCAGCATATTCTTGAAAGATATTAAACATCCCAAAGTTATTGTTTTTATCAAATAAGTACCCTAAATATCCAAGCAACAACTGTGAGAACTCAGAACTAGAGTTGAAATTATTCAACGATGAGGAAAATGCTTGAGAACAAAATACAACTCATCAGGCTTTGAATTACCGTATTTTCTGGCCGAAAAGTTGCTCCGCCCTATATGTCGCATTAGTCCAATTATGTCCAATAAAGCGGAAAAATCCATAAACGTGTCGCACCTCCGTATACGTTGCATCTATTATGCGTCATCGCTGACGCGTCGCGCATGTTACGTTGACAACCCAAAATGTTACGTTGACAACCCAAAATGTGGGCAGATGTTTTGCCCTGCTGCAAATGGCGGCCACAGGGCCGTGCACGGAAGGACTTTAGCAAGATTAACACGGTAAAAACAATAATTTGTCTGCTGAAAATTATAGCAAAAGTGTTTCTGAGCTTAACCTTTCCTTAATAAATTCACGAAATGGTCAAATCAGCTGAATTTAAATTGTTTCGCTTTGACGTCTTCCAAACGGTCCCGAAAATAAATTATAAATAAATCGAATTTTTGCTCAAACATCTTCTACAGCTAATAGGTTGTAAATATCCATCCAGTGAGTACTTTCTGTAAGTTTCATCAAAATTGGTCGTGTGGTTCATGAGCTATTTTGCTAACACACTAGTTCAGACCTACCTCCAGAGTTCAGGAGGCCGGGCTGCAACAGAGTGAGTCCGAGCAGAGGAGGCTTTTTTAGGACACATTAGCTGGGAACGGCCCCTAGCGGTCAAAAGTGGTACTGCTCCATTTTTTTCATCAGAATGAATGGAAATGGTCATATCTCAGCCAAAAATTGGTCTAAAAAGAGGAAAAAAATCCATAAATATGTCGCTTCGCCCCATAAGTCGTAGGACATGAAAATTAGTTTAAAAAAAACTTTGACTTATAGGCCGGAAAATACGGTATGAGTTACAGATGTTCTGTCTGATGTTTGACACTTGAAAACCAAACGTTCCCGTAATACTACCATTCTGGTTGAGCTGAGAAAACTTTTCTTTAAAAAAGCAAAAATAAATAAATATTGGTGGTATTTTAATAGCAAATTACAAATAACCTCTAAAAAGATAATCTGTCATAATTTACAGTGATTTCACTGATTTCATTGAATATGTATTTTATATTTCACTGTCAACATGTGGTCATGAAAACAATTTGTTTTTAAACAGCTGGCATACGAGTCAAATTCTGGTACTTGAGAGCCACTTCCCTGCATGCACCTGGTTTATTACCATGCTTTTGACAAAGTGAGGAGGAAACTCAGCCTTTTTAATCAGGAGTGTTGACGCTGGAAATATTCTGAAAATTACCAGAAAGTTGCTGGACAACTTGAGTTTGACAAACTTTAAGAAAAACCTAAACATCCAAAGATAAACAGAGTTCCTTAGTCCTCCTGCTGCCCGTGGCTCGTTGTGACCCAAAGGGCAGCAGGAGGCTGACGGTCAAATTCTGTTTCTTCCTCAGATAAAGACAAAAAACACTGAACACCAGGATGTTCCACATCTGAACTGTTAACAGAACTGTTTATTCACAGAAGATTCATAACTGAAACAGACCAGCTGCACTTTCATGTTCATCAAGATCTTACTCAAAACAAGATGGAAGCAAAGTCACCCTACACTCATCCATCCACCCATACACTCATCCATCCACCCATACACTCATCCATCCACCCATACACTCATCCATCCACCCATACACTCATCCATCCATCATCCATCCACTCATCCATCCATCCACCCACCCACCCATCTATCCATCCATGCAGCCACCAACCTATCCACACGCCCACCCATCCATCCATACACTCATCCATCCATCATCCTTGCATAAACTCTTCCATTGATACACCCACCAACTTAACATACACTCATACACTCATCCATCTACCTACCCACACTTCCAAACATCCATACATCCACTCATGCATCCACCATCCACCCACCTACCCACACATCCAAATGTCCATACATCCACCCATATACACATCCATCCATCATCCATCCACCCATCCATCCACCCACCCAACAACTCAACATACACTCATCCATCCACCATCCACCCACCTACCCACACATACAAACATCCATACATCCACCCATACAAACATCCACCCATACACACATCCACCCATCCATCCACACACTCATCCACCCACCCATCCATCCACTCATCCATCCACCCACCCATCCATACATGCATACATTCATCCATCCATACACTCATCCATCCACCCATCTATCCACCCATGCATTCACCCACCCACCCACCCACCCACTAACTCAATATACAATCATCCACACATCCATCCACCTACCCACTTATCCATCCACCTACCCACTCATCCATCCACCCACCCATGTATCCACACACCTATCCACACACCAACCCATCCATACATACACTCATCCACCCACCACCCATGCATCCACCCATCCAAACATACACTCATCCATCCACCTACCCACTTATCCATCCACCTACCCACTCATCCATCCACCCACCCATGCATCCACCCACCCATCCACACACCAACCCATCCATACATACACTCATCCACCCACCACCCATGCATCCACCCATCCAAACATACACTCATCCATCCATCCACCTATCCATACATAAACACATCCATCCATACACTCATCCCCCATCCACCCACCATTGCCTATGGTCAAGTCTCAAAAGTATTAAGTCCTCCTGGGGGTTCCAGTGTGACCCCAGGCCTGAGAGAGAAATTAAATCCCTCCAGTGAGGCCTTGATTTGGTCTTGTTTCAGAAGAACATGCCCAAACACCTCCAGAGGACGATGGTATCCTGCTGCTCCGGGTTATATTTGTAAAAACAATATATAATTTCTTGTTTTTAAATCGTCACAATTGCTTCAAACAGAAACCTATGGAAATTGACAAAAAAACTTTTCAAAACATCTGCTGCAGTGGCTTAACGTGACAAATAGCTAAACAGCTGTAGATGCAAGAAGTAACAAAGAGCTGCATGAGAGCAAACTTAGTGTACATCAAATTTAAAATTATCTGATGCGTGAAAAGTTAAAGAAAACATGGCAGCTTTGGGTTTTGGAAACATTTTTATTCATTTGCTGCTTGAGCTTCCCCCATGCATCATGCATGTAAAAGTCTTCCTCTGTCATCTGTTCCCATAATGGGCTCTCTCCATATAACATCCTAATCAACCGATACAAATACTGTTAATAATTCAAGCCTCATTGGTGTACTTAATCTACCTCATATTCTAATCTTCCTAATAATTCATTTGTTCAGTGATTAATTAGTCTCATTTATGTCATGTGGAAACAACATTTGTTTTTAATTGTGCATGTCAAAAGAATTTTCCAGTCGTCCCATTTATGTTGGGCGCCCAGCGTTCGAAGCTTTGACCACCGCAGGGTTCCCGCATCCCCATTCCTCTCTCCGACTCCTCTGCATCCGCCAGCGATCGCATTCCCCACCACTGCACCATATGTGGCATCACAGTTAATTACTCAAGAGAAATTGGCTGAAGACGAGGCAGAACAGCAGGTGAAGCACTGCAGCCCAGAGCTAAACCAACACTAACTGGTCAAGCTCAGCTGCCCTCGCTCCTCCACTGCCTGAGACACGCAGGACGGGCTCGTTCATGCTGTTTGGCCTTCATTACAGATCAGGGAAGGTGAAATTAGTGGGAACACCCCCCACCAGTTTATAATTACCTTAAGACAGCCACTTAAACAGAGAACCTTATAAATCAGTTCCCGTTGCCAGTCGAGGCCCTGAATGCTACATTATACCAACAGATGCTGGCTGCAGCCATGGAAGGGCCCCTCAGTGGCAGAGGCAACCTACAACACCATCATCTAATGAATAAGAATGGCCTTTAGGTTAGAGTTTGCAAGCTCCAATATTATGACTTCATTTCTTTGAACTGAGAAATACCAGAGAAGGTAAAGGGGCTGGAAAACAAAAGGTCAATTAAGAGGTAGTGCAATGCAACAGATTACAGTTTATTTGATGTCACCCGTGTCTTTGACATTTGTGGCATTTATAGTGCTGTATTATCATACCTTTGGTATACACAGAGAACGTGGAGGTTGTAATAAATACTACAAATGTTTGTTTTCTGGAAGCTTACCGTATTTTCTGCCAGATAAGTCTCACCTTTCTATATGTCTCTTTGTCCAATTATTGGTAATAAATTGGAAAAATCCATAAACGTGTTGCACCTCTAATTTTTTTTTTTTTTAGAAGAAGTCTTTATTCATTTCATAACAAAATTAAAATACATAACATAACAACTAACATATCTTTAACTACAAAACATAGTATATATAAAATGAAAGGCAGCAGATGAAGAAAAAAATCTTATATCTGCTCCTTTGTTATCCAATAAACCTTTCAAATAAACATATTCAAAAAATTATCAAAACAAGTAAATAACTCAAGCGATATTTTCAAATATCTAACACTTTTCATGAAATACATTCATATATATTTTTTTAGCATATGGACTTTTACCAGTTTCTTAAATATTTAAGTGGCATCTATTATGCGTCACCGCTACGCGACGCGTCAGCGCGTCACTTGCCCTGCTGAAAATGGAGGCCACAGAGCGAGCGAGCACGGAAGGACTCTACAAGATTAACATGGTAAAACAATTGTTTTTTTGCTGAAAATTATAGCAAAGATGTGTCTTAGATGAACTTTTCCTTAATAAATGAATGCAATTGTCAAATCAGCTGGATTTAAAAAGTAGTTTTGCTATGCGCACGGGTGGGACGGCTTTATTTCTTTAAAATTTAGCTAAATAAACACTTAAAAATATATATATTTCTTAGCTGACATTATAGCACAAGGGTTCCTGAGCTTAACCGTTCCTTAATAAATTCACGAAATGGTCAAATCAGCTGGATTTAAATTGTTTCGCTTTGATTTCTTCCAAAGCGCCGCATGCGCTGCGAAAATAAAGCATAAATACTGTAAATCAAATTTAAGCTCAAAAATCTCATACAGCTAACAGTTTGCAATTGATCACCAAGTAATTACTTTCTGTAAGTTTCAACAAAATCTGTCCTGTCGTTCATGAGCTATTTGCAAAATAGTACCCGTTAAAAACACGGAGCTACAAGCTAATCTTAGCTAAACAACTAAGCTAACCGCGACACATTTATGGTTATAAAACATCAAATTTTATCTCAAACATCTCATAAAGCTAATCAGTTGTAAATGTCCATACATTGATTACTTTCTGTAAGTTTGATAAAAATCTGTCCTGTGGTTCTCGACTTATTTTGCTAACAAACACAGCTAACAGTTACCTCCAGAGCAGGAGGCCAGGCAGCGACAGAGTGTGTCCAACCAGAGGAGGCTGCCTTCGGACACATGAGGTGGGAACGGTCGGTGTACCCTAGCGGACAAAAGTGGTAGGCTACTGCACCATTTTTTGCCTAAATGAAAAACGGTCATATCTGAGCCAAAAATTGGTCTAAAAATATGGGGGAAAAATCCATAAACACGTCTCACCTCTCTATTAGTCGCAGGGCATGCAAATTAGGCAAAAAGGTGCGACTTATAGACCGGAAAATACGGAATCCTTGGATCGAGGTACAGTCTTGGGTTTTTTTGGAGTCATTTGCATGCAGTGAATTTAACAATACGGTGAGAAAACCATTATTTGCAGACGGTGTATCTTCATTGGACACTTTCCGCGTCTCAGTCATGTTGAAGTGTTTTGGGTTTGGTGTGCGGGGGAAATGAAACAGCGAAACAAACAAAGTATTGTGCAGACAAATCCTCCAGAAGCATCCCGTAAACAAAGAACAGATTTGGCATGTTTCAGAAGGTTGAGCTTTTGTTTATCAGCAGCTTTTCCCAATGCTTAAAGACGATCCTTTGCAACTGAGAAGTTGGCTCAGGCTAGCAGCTCACTTTTGTTCCCTGTCCTTTGTGTTTATTTTGGTATAACCGTCAACTTGTTCTGTAGCTTTAAAACAGCGTATGAAAATAACGAAGTACCAATTAATTCTGATTTAGAGCACAGTTGCCTGGGTAAATAAAACACAACAAACATTTAGTTTTAAGTGCTTACGAATAAAAAGACAGTCTGGCGTTCACACACATTCATGGCAGGAGCCAGAAATATGTCAGACTGTGCACAGACGACATTCCTGTCCCTGAATTTTTAAAAACCTACAGAATGCCACTATTGAGGAGATCACCTCTAACCTTATCTCACTCGTGTTTGCTCCGAGGTTTGCCTGAGCACCAGCAGCACCAGCAGGAGCTGCGGCAGAATAAAACCCTCTAGACTGTGTGGAAAATCAACACAGTTACAGACGAACCTCTCACTCTAAAAATAAACCTGAATGAATCTCAGAGGTTTAATGAACAACGTTTGTGCAGAGGGGGATTTATCTTATTGGAAATGATGAATACACTTTCAAGTGAGGCACACCGACAAGAAATAAATGTCTCTTGAAAACTGAAAAGGGCTTTTGTATCTTCCATTCACACAAATGTAATAAGGGAGAAATTAGCTTTGGTGTCTCAGTTTAAAGTTTCAGGAAATGCTTGGAAACATGAAGCAAATTAGGGCCTAGATTTCCATGAAGGAATTAATATTGCTCACTAGCATTTTAAATTAGCGTTTTAGATGAAGATGTGGCTCAGTAGTTAGAGCAGTCATCCACCAACAAGAGTTGAATGATTGATTCCTGGCAGCAGTCACATCACATGTTAGTTAGGGGCAGCTGAGTGGTTAGAGCAGTCGTCCTCCAATGCAAGAGTTGGGGGTTTGATTCCACCAGCAGTCACATGCTGAAGTGTCCCTGGGCAAGACACTGAATTCACTGCCTCCGATGTGTCCCATCGGTGCATGAATGTGATAAAGAACTGATTATTCATGTATAGCTAAAGTAGAGTGCTGTGTGAATAGTTAAATGAGGACATAGATTGTAAAGTCATTTGAGTGTCTTGATAAGACTGAACGGCTCCATATAAGTAACGTCCATTTACCATTTTGAAAGGAGATGTATGGACAGTACAATTACAAATTACTGAGGCTATTACGTACTAAGAAATGACACAAAGTCAGTCATTTTAGATAAACCTTGAAAAAAACTTCTCAATTAGTGGTGTCCAGATACCAATACAGGTTCCAATTAATTTAGATACCAGTACTGGTATTGGAATCTAATGTGTTCCCTTATCTGTCAGTGCACTCGGTGCAACACATTTGCTATGGGAATTGCGCCACCGCGCGGTTCACCTGAAGTAATACATTCCCACCTTTATGGCAGGTGGGCGTCAGCGTCACCACAGATGCCCCGCCCTCTTGGTATAAAGACGCGTGCGCCCATCTTACTTTCTCTTTTGCCCTTCACCTTGCTTACACCTGAACTTCGTGGGACTCTGTAGCTACATCGCTCGACCGGAGGTGAGCTTGCTCCCTACCCTGAGCGTACAGAGAAAATTTCCAGCGTACTGCTGGGCTAGTGAAAGCTAGCCCAATACCTTTTATTTAACCTCCAGGTTTTTTCTTCTCTCTTCGCAGCTGCCTCGCTCGACGGCGCTAACTGCGTCACATCGCTACCCAGCTAACGGAGTTACCAGGCTAGCCAACGAAAGCGACTCGACGAAGAGGACGTCTCCGGACCACGTTAGCTTAGCTAACGAGCTTGACTCTTCTAAGCCATGGCTCCAGAGAAAGGAAAGTGAAAACCCAAAAATTCTAAGAAGACCAGCAGGCCAGCGAGCCCCAGCTCCCGAGCCTGCTCCAGCGGCTGCGGATACTCCCTTTCGACTACAGACACCCACGAGGCCTGTCCCGTCTGCCTGGGGATGTTGCACGCTAAGACAGCGCTGGAATCCCCCGAGTCCTGCCCCCACTGCAGCCAGATGCTTGAGGCTATGAGGAAGCGTCGAGTGGACATCGTGGTCAAGGCCATGAGTGGCCCCGCAGTGGCGCGGGACCCAGACCTCACAGAGGCACTCATTCTCACACGGGAGCTCGAGGCCGTGGACCTGGAGGACAGCGGCCACGCTGACTGGGGGGGCAGTATGGACATGGTGGGCCCCGTTGGGGACTCCACCGTCGAGTACGACACGAGAAGCCTGTTACAAGCAGACGAGCTCTTGCTAACAGCCTCGGGTGAGATTTCAGACGAGAAAGCTGAGAACGAGGACAAAGGGGAAGAAGAAGACTTCTCCCAGAACCCGACAACTCAGCCAGAGACAGATGTCTCAATCTTTGCTTTGTTCGACTTGTGTCGCAGAGAGGCAGACACACTACGGATCAGTTGGCCAGAACCCCCACCTCGCCAACAGGTTATGAGGTTGGTGGGGAATTATTTCTTCGCAAAACATCAGTCAACCACGAGGCACAGGATGCAGATTTTTCCGGATTTCCTGACGGAGCTCACTTGCACCTGGGCTGAACCTAGGGCTCCCATGCTTCTACCGCTCTCCCAGTTCCTTGACGTCGCCGGAATGGAGGCAGCAGGAATCGCCAATGTCCCGCAGATGGAGGACACGCTGGCGGCTCACTTGGCCCCCAGGACGTCGGGCGCAAAGCCAACTCTGCCCAGCAAGGCCTGCCGCGCCTCGGCCTCCCAGCTCGAAAAGTGTTACCGAGCTCAGGGCCTCGCGGTCCGCGCCATGAATGCCTCGGCCATGATGCAAGCCTACTTGGCGAAGAAGCTGCAGGAGCTCTAGGTAACGACGAACAAACAGGCTGCGACAGAGATCCTGGAGGAAGCCCGCAAGGTGACTGACCGTCCTGCGGATGATAGGGACCGCGGCCATTTCTCAGGGGAGATACATGGCTGAATTGGTTATCGCCCAGCGCCACCTGTGGCTGACTTTGACGGACCTGCCGGAGGGCCAGCGGTACCCCTTCTTCCACCACCCGATCGAACCGACGGGACTCTTCGGAGGGGCTCTGGAGCGTATCCAGAGCAGGCTGGAACAAAGATGAAAACAGGCCAAAGCTTTGTGCGAGGGGATGCCGAGAAAATCCTTCGCACCCTTTAGAGACACCAGTGGAAGCAGGCCCGTGCAGCCTCGACACTGCTAAGCCACACGTCGTCCCCCGCAAAAAAGACCAGCTTACGACGGGGAGCAACGGCAGAGACCCGTAACAGGGCCATCTCAGGCTGGCCAGTCCTAGACCAGGAACAGGTCCATTCCTCGCCAAGCGGTTCCGCCGAGAACTTCCTCGATGAACAGGGACAGAAGGACCACTTCACAGTTTTAAAGGTTCGTCAACCCCTGTGGTACGGGAACCAAGACTTTCAAACACAGACTTTATGTGTGAAATGCATCAAAAAGCTGGTGACATCCGTGTGTGCACAAAACAAAATGTTTCTGCTATGTGTGTAAAAACAGACGCTTTGTTCTTCGAAACACAAAAAAGGACCAAAAGCACAAACTGCCCTAGTTCTTGACAAAAAAAAAAACACAGCACCATTTTCATGAAAACAGTCACGATGAAGGGAGAGGGCAATCACCTCTCCTCCCTTGTGAAACACAAGGTGTCAGGTCAGACAATGAGCCTCAGCGGGACGTCTGGAGTCTGTCTGGAGCAGGCAGACTTCCTGGCAAATGCTGGTGGACAGGTCAGCTTGTCCGGGGCCAAACGGGGGGGGGGGGCAACTGCTCCATCTCCACGACACACAGACAACCCAGAATACACATGTCCCACAGGGTCAGCGTGTGGCGTGTCATCCAAACACGTGGCTCATGTCAACATTCTGTCAAGGCCTCCGGTTGCAGTTCCACAAGAGGCCACCCCCATTCACGGGGGTGCTGCTGACAAACATAAACCCAGACCGTGCGCACGTCTTGAGAGAGGAGATATCAACAATGCTGCAGAAACGAGTGATAAATATTGTTCCAATACACAATATACACACGGGTCACTACAGCAAGTATTTCCTCGTGCCCAAACGAGACCAGAGCTTGAGACCTATTCTGGATCTCAGAGCGCTGAACAGAAGAATAAAAACTTACAAATTCAAAATGCTCACGCTGAGACAGGTGATCCAGTCTGTGAGACCAGGAGATTACACCTGCACAATGGATTTGAAAGATGCATTTTTCCACGTGAGCATTTGGAAGAGACACAGAAAATATCTCTGCTTTGCATTCGAAGGAAAAGCTTATGAATTTCTGGCTCTCCCTTTCGGATTAAAAACTGTACCACGCACATTTACAAAATGTCTGGATGCAGCCTTGACCCCACTCAAGGTCAAGGGGTCAGAATTATGAATTATCTTGACGATCTGTTGATCCTCACCGAAGACAGAGCACAAACCCAGCTACACTCACAGATGGTGATAGCTTACCTGGAGGCTCTGGGCTTCGTCATAAATATGCAGAAAAGCAATCTGACTCCATCACAGATTACCATATTTCTGGGTGTACAGGTCAACAACATTCTGTAAAAAGTACGGCTTTCAGAGACACGGATCTTATCCATCCGTCTCTGCCTGGCACGTTTTCAACTGGGCCAGAGAGTGTCTCTCAAAATGTGCCAGCATCTCCGGGGTCTTCTGGCGGCAGCCATTCCCTGCGTGCCTCAGGCCTTATTAAAAATGTGCGCTCTGCAGATATGGCTAAACAAACAAATGCATCCTGCCTGCTTCAGGTGGGCAGGGAAGATACTGATCAGCCCAGAGTGCGTGTCAGCCCTGGAACCCTGGAGGGATCCTTCAATGTTCACGACAGGTGTCCCGCTGGGACAAGTACTGTCTCGTGTGGTGATCACCACAGATGCTTCAAAGAGAGGTTTGGGAGCGTTTTGCAGAAACCAGAATGCCCAAGGACTATGGAAACAGCAGGAGGCAAGGCTTTACATCAACTTCCTGGAACTGAAAGCTGTTTTTCTGTCCATGAAACACTTTTACAAGAAGGAGCTGATTACAAAACAACACGTGTTGATAAAATCCGACAACCGGACGACAGTGTCTTTTATCAGCAGAGAAGGGGGAACAAGGTCCCGACCCCTCCTCAGCCTGACACACAAGATGATCACGTGGTGCAATCCCAGAATATTGTCACTGAGAGTGACATACATCCCAGGCGAGCTAAACCACGGGGCAGATGCCCTCTCCAGAGGACCACTGCTAGCCTCAGAGTGGAGGCTGAACCCACGCATTGTGGACCAGATCTGTGCATGATATGGGTGGGCATCCGTCGATCTGTTCAGCTGCAAAATCAGCATGCACTGCGTCCTGTACTTCTCACTAAAGGAAACAGACGCATTGTTGGGAACAGACGTTCTGGCCCACATCTGGCCAGCAGGGTGCTATATTATGCGTTCCCCCCGTCCCTCTGATTCAAGCGACGCTGGAACGTGTACGCAGGGGAGCTCTTTCCCTAATACTCATAGCCCCCAGATGGCCACAGAAACCGTGGTTCCCAGAAATGATCTCACTGTTGTCAGGGACATCATGGCAGTTGCCCCCTCACAGGGACCTGCTGACTTAGGCCCACAGGTAGTTCCTTCACCCACGTCCAGAACTGTGGTAACTCTCAGCCTGGCTGCTGAGAGGAACCGACTGATGGCATCCAGCCTCCCCGGTAACGTCATAAATACAATACAGGGAGCGAGAGCCCAGTCAACCCAAACTCTCTATGCTCGCAAATGGTGTGTCTTTGAGGCCTGGTGTCTAGAGAGGACTATTATCTCATATTCTTATGACCTGGTCCAGCTCCTCACTTTTCTACAAGACCTGCTAGAGAAAGGCTGCTCCTTTTCCACTATTAAAGTCTTTTTTGTCAGCCATCTCGGCATGCCACGAAGGCTGGGGAGGTAAAACTCCCAGTGTACACCCTCTCATGATATGTTTCATGAAGGACGTACTGAGAAAAAGGACCCCCAGCAGGACCCTGGCCTGGGACCTACAGCTGGTCATGGATGCATTGTGTGAGCCTCTGTTGGAGCCACTCAGCAGCATTAAAATAGATTTGTTATCTTACAAGACTGCTTTGCTCTTAGGTCTTTGCTCAGCTAAACGTGTGGGTGACCTCCACGCTTTATATGTGCACCCAATGTGTACCAGGTTTGCCCCGGATAGGTCAAAGGTCACCCTTCATCCTACCCCCACATATGTCCCAAAGGTTCCAACTCTAAATCCCAGAAGTCTGAACTTTGAGCTCTTAGCGTTTCCTCCCCATCCTGTCCTCACTGAGGAACAGAGGAGGTTGAATGCACTCTGCCCTGTCAGGGCCTTGAGTGTTTACATCAACAGAACTGTCAGTTGGAGGAAAACAAACCAACTGTTTGTATGTTTTGCCAATCCTGCTGCTGGCAGAGCCCTTTCAAAGCAGCGCCTCTCACACTGGGTGACTGAGGCCATAAAAAGGGTGTACAGCAGCAAAGGTCAACAGGTGCCCTCTGGGGTACACACCCATTCCACTCGAGGCCTGGCTGACTCATGGGCTCTGTTTAAGGGTGTACCAGTGGCAGACATCTGTGCTACTCCAACTGGAGTTCCACAAACACGTTTGCAAAACACTACAGTTTGGATGTCACTGCATGTGATGTCACTCAAGCTGTCCTCTCTAACACATAGTAGAGAACAGCCAAAACGCCTTAAGTATAAAGACAGAAGTTCTCACAAGCATGCATTTTCCAGAGCATTTCAAGGGTGTGAATTACTTATGTTCCCATAGCAAATGTGTTGCACAGAGTGCACTGATTGATAAGGGAACTGAAAGTTATGCACCATAACTCATGTTCCCTGAAGGAAGGGAACGAGGTGCAACGCATGTTTGCACTTTAACGCCCAAGCTTGGTGAAGTGCACTTGAAAAAAGTAAGATGATAATAATAATAATAATAATAATAATTAATTCAATTTATAACGCACTTTTCATTACTGAAAATCTCAAAGTGCTACACATATGTTGAATGCTACACACATTCATAAACCGGTGGCGGCAGACTACCATGCAAGGTGCTTTCCAGTCCTACCGGGAGCAACTCAGGGTTAAGTGTCTTGCCCAAGGATACAACGACACATGGTGCGGGTCCCGGGAGTCAAACCGCCAACTTTCCGATCGGGAGACGACTGCCATTACCACTACACCACGGCCGCCCGTAGATGGGCGCACGCGTCTTTATACCAAGAGGGTGGGGCCTCTGTGGTGACGCTGACGTCCACCTGCCGTAAAGGCGTGAATGTATTACTTCAGGTGAACCGCGTGGCGGCGCAATTCCCATAGCAAATGTGTTGCACCTCGTTCCCTTCCTTCAGGGAACATGAGTTATGGTCAGTGATGGGAATAACGGAGTTACAAACAGTGCTTTAAGTGGGCCGGAACTCACCGGAACCCAGTTCTGCCACTTCTAAAATTTAACCCTGAGAGTACCGGGACTTTTTTTAATAATATGGTGCGTTCCGGAACTTATTTTCGTCTTCTCCACTTGAAAGACCCGTGAAAGATTAGAATGCATCATTTCCCCCTGACTGGATTTCAAGACACAGTAATGCATCTGTCGACAATAAAACAGCTTTGGTGGAGCGCGTCATTTTGGCCAATCACATCCTCAGGATAGACAGGGGGGAGGAGACGACAGCGAAATCTGTAAAAAAAAAAAAAAAAACTCTGCAGCTCGACAGAGCGCGAGGGAGGCGGAAGTAACTCCTCCAACGTGTGGGTAAAGTTAATATTTTTATACATGCAGTGGGGTGTAACCATTGTTTAGGAAAATGGCATGTTGTGTTACAAATACAACTAAATAAAAATTAACAAAATAAAAGTCAGTTGCACCTGTAACGAATCTATAGGGCGTTTGTGTAATCAAACACTTACGAGGTCAGTTTACTGACTTACCTATAGTTTTAGATGCGCAGGTCTGAGCAGACTTTTATCTGCACAAACATGCCACCAATTCACGGGGTCTCAACTTTTTCAGAATAAATCAATAAATCTGTGATGTGATTAGCCAGAAATGTAATTTCACGAGAGACTTCAACTTATGTTGGTCTACCAGGAAATAGACCTTTTATTGAAACTATCACAAAAATTACATTAAACATTTGTATCGATATTAGCTCTGATTTACTAACTAAGTTGACAAGAATTCAAATTAAAACAAACAGACAGTCAGGAACTTAAACTGTTGGCACATTACTTGACAGATTACTGTAAAGCTTATGAAAAATAAGAAAATAGGAGGAAGAAGATGAATGAAAGCTAAGTTAACGGAAGTTAATTATTTTTGAAAACAACCAGGGTGGCAAACTTTCCCATACAGGTCTTAGCTGGATTTCTCACACGCTCAGAACACATCAACGCCTCGTTACCTGTTGACGATACGTCTTGGAGATAAGAGTTGAAGTTTGTGGACACTAACGGACTGTGTTGTCCAGTTCACGCCCAGATGACCTCCGCGCACGTGAGCTGATTCAGACGAGCAAGAAGCGCGCTTCTCCCGGCAGGAATAGAGCCAGCTACTGGCTGGACTTTCAAAATAAAACTTCAGAAAACAAATTCTTCCAGAAGATGAGTGAGTGAGTTACAGTAAGCTTTACTGTAACTCCAGCTGAAACGTGGGTCTATTTGACACATTGACACCGGAACGTCTCTAGCTTTTTCAGAGGAGGAAACCAGTTGAGTTAGTTCTCTCCAAAGCACTGAAGGGAAAAATGCAGGAAGTGCCCCTTTAAGAAGGGGGTGTGACTTAGTCACATACTTCCTGCTGATTGGCTGTCCATCACTAGAGAAGGAGTGACTTTGAAGGTCAGTTCGTCTGAGTGACAGGTAGGGTAGACAGTAAATAAAAGAACATACGTCAGCAGATGCAGGTGCATGTGAACAAGCCATGTACTTTGTTTTGAGAACAGATTCATTGTTTTTAGAAAGGACGGGAGACCGAAAGCAAGCTATGTCTAGCACTTTTCCTTCGTTCCAAAAACAGTTCAAACAAATACGAAGGATTGTTCATTCAACTTTAGACACTTATTCTGCATAGAGCAGACAGTTTAAAGCAAGATCATTCTGAGATGTTCTCTTAACTTTGGCATATTTAAAATATACCAGCTTAGTAAAATCATCATTAAATGACAAAAATATACTGTTGATCAATTCTGAATTAACACACATTAAAAGAAAGTTCAATCTGATTAATTAGTGTCCATTAATTCATAATAATTGTAAAAATAGTGTCCTTGAGAGCTTCAAGAAAGTCTAAACACAGAGAGTTTCAGAGAGATGTGGAGAGGCCCACATCCCATACGGACATGAGGGTGCTATATCCCTACACACCCCTAAAGTCACTGTGATAAATTGTCACATTAATTTCATTATCTTAGCCACAGGAGTGAGTTTAAAAGCAGGATGATGTCTATATGAACTAGTTGAATGAGGTGTCTCTAAAATATCCTGATGCATGATCAATAATAATTTAAACAATTTTTTAATCTGTTCACAGGACCTGACTTTATTTTGTTAGATGTCTCTAAAATAGTTAGTGAATCATGTTTACATGTAGGTAAACATAGATGTTTAACAACTTGTTAAAATACACCAGAATGCAGGAAATGGCATCTACTTTATTCAAAATTTCTGGCAAAACATCTTCACCAGCATATTTAAGAAATGAGTTTTTACTGTTAGTAAGTTTTATTTATATAGCACATTTCACAGACATGAGAGTCACATAGTGCTTTACAAAAGGAAAAATAAAATCATAAAATCACAGAAGTACTATACAAAAAGGTAAAACATAACAAACTCTAAAATCAATGTACAAAATTAACCAAAAGCCTGTCTGAAGAGATAAGTCTTAAGTTTTTAAATGCATCTGTTGACTCGGAGCAGCGCATTGTTAGCAAAATGTTCTGCTGTATTTGACTTGCTGCTGTTGTTGGTTGTTAATTTTTTGGTTGACACAATCTTTCCTATTTATGTTCTCATTAAATCAGGTTAGTAAATGACTTTTACCTGAAGCATGTTAAAAAATTACAAAATCTTTCGGGGGGGTTGGCGCAACGTTTGTCACCTTTTTCATCCCTTCTGAGTTTGCAGGTATGCATATTATTATGACATTAGAGAGGGTACCGGCACTTATTTTTCTCCACTTAAAGCACTGGTTACAAATAAACGGCGTTACAAACGGAATAATTTTTTTCATTAACGGGTAATCTAAGTAGTTACTATGTCTATCGTTACAACGCCGTTACCGTTACAAACACTAAATTGGGGTACGTTATTTTGTCTTTGGCGCGCTGGCTCTCGTAGCTGCTTGTTTACGTTTTCCCCCCTTGGTGAGGGAGGGTGGAGGGAGCAGAGAGGAGGGAGGGTAGGAGGGGGAGGGAGGGGTGAAACAATAAGGATGATGCTGATTGGCTAAAGTAGAGTGTCAGGTAGAGGTCAGCCAATCAGAGGTTTTGTTGTTCAGCTCACTCTCAAACCACAGCCGCAGCTTCCAAATCTGAAAAGTTAGCAGAAGTCCTGCAGCAATGGCGAGTCTGGAGGGAAAGATGGCGTTTTCAAATTGGAAATGTAGAAACTACTTTACTCTCATTGAGGTAAAAGGTATGAACGTACATGTGAAGTGTACATTATGTCCCGGAGCGAAGTGTTAGTCTACGTCCGTCGTAATCTGATCTGATGAAACATCTCTGCTCAGGTAATTCAGATTTTCAGTACTGTTTTAAAAGTACTTCATATTGTTAAAATGGTTCTCTTGTTTTTAAGAAAATACTTGAAGAACCAGTTGTGTGAGGGTTTGATTTTATTTTACACTACAAAGCACTTATTTTAACTGTTTACTTTTATTTCTAAGAAAACACTTGAACAGTACAGTGTGTACATAGAGCTGAAAACACAATTGTTATATTATTTTGTTAACCTGTATTTTGTAATGAAGAAAAAACTTGAAGTATAGTATGTCCACCAGTCATGTTCTGCTGAGGTGATGTAAGCATTTCTACTTTAAATTCGTAGATATATCTAAACTTAAACCAACCAAACAAACAATAGTTACTTTCCCTGGTAACTAATTACTTTTATAGGTGAGTAATTCAGTTACTAACTCAGTTACTTTTTGGGAGAAGTAACTAGTAACTATAATTAATTACTTTTTTAAAGTAACGTTCCCAACACTGGTTATGGTGCATAACTTTCAGGTATCAGTACCAATATGATATCTAGACCAATTTTTTTAGGCAGAACGGTTGTGCAGTTGGTAGAGCTGCCGCCTCTCAGCGAGCAGGTCGCACCGGTTCAAATCCCAGCCAGATATCATTCTGGGTGAAGTTTGCATGTTCTCTCGTGCTGAGTGGGTTTTCTCCGGGAACTCCGGTTTCCTCCCACAGACCAAAAACATGCATGCTAACTGGTAACTCTAAATTGTCTCTAGGTGAATGTGATAAGAGTGAATGGTTGTTTGTCTCATTTGTCTCTATGTATCTCTGTGATGGACTGGAGACCTGTCTAGAGTGTCCCTCACCTCTCACACAGTGATGACTGGACATGGGCACCAAGTGACCCTCTTGATGGATGGATGGATGGATGGATGGATGGATGGATGGACGGACGGACAGATAATTGTCCATAGTTAGTAGCCATTTTAAGAAACGCAAATTATGTATTTCTAAAGTCATTTTGTAATGTTTAAGTACTAAGTCATCAACTACTCTGTGTTGGTACTGCATACTGGCAAGTACCCAAACTGAAGAACTTTTAGGTGATAATGTTGCATAACATGTTGCACTCAAACTATGTATTGAGGCTTAAACTGAAATGGGAAATGGACTTGGAGGAATCCATATCAGACTCAGTCTGGTGAAGGATCATTCAGAACATTTATTCATCTGCAATCTGTCTGAGACGTGCTGTGATTCAATTCAAGGTGGTGCACCGGCTGCACTGGTCCAAAGACAAGCTGTCCAAGATTAAAGCTGACCTGGATCCTACATGTAACCGCTGTAAACATACTCCAGCTACACTCTTACACTCATTCTGCACTTATAAAGCTGTGGAGCTATTGGCAATCTATTTTTGATACCTTCTCTGGGATATGTGGAAAAACTGTGCACCCATCACCATTCATCTTATTGTTGGGGTGGTCCTTGTGGGTGCATCCTTTAGCAAGTGTGAGAGGAATAAGATTGTTTTTGGCTCTCTTCTATCCAGGAGTCTTAGTATATGCAGATGGAAGGATCCACATCCCCCACATCATGTGAACACTGGATAAGAGAAATTATGTATCATGCTCATCTGGAAACGATCAGATATACTCTGAAAGGTTCTGTTGAGAGATTTTGGGACACTTGGCAGCCTTTTGTATCTTATATTGAAAGTATGCCAGTGCCTGTCTAATGCATGCATGTCTGTGTAGCTGATTTGATATGGGAGGGATAGGGTGGAAGAGGATTTTGTTCTGTTTTTGTGTGTATGTGTGTGTATCTAACAAAAACTAAATAAATAAAAGACTGATTAAAAAACATGTATTGGGGATGATGCTAAACTACTACAACTCCAAAGTTTATCTGAATTTCTGTCAAAGTGACTGAGTGTTTGCCATTTTTGTAAATGTCAATTAGCTGTGATGGCCAGCCTAAATTTAGTTGTCTATAAGTCGATCAGTTTTCAAAGTTTATCAGATTACATCTACAAAAGTTTAAAAATAATAATTTAGCGATTGCTGTGTTTTAGTTTTAGGTGTCATGCAATAATTCCTGTGATAAATATTATTAATTGTGAGCAATGCTGCAGTTCCAGCTCGGTGCCGAACAAGCATGTCATCTGGCACGATGTTTTAGCAACTTCATTATGAACCGACGGCTGGATTGTGTTTAGACTTTTTATTTAATCATGATGTGACTCATTTATAAACCTAAAAGTTAGAGGACAGAAATGTGGTCAAATTAAACATCCACTACCTCTAAATGACTTTCTTTACTGCATTAACTTCAAATTTGGGTATCCAATAAATAATTGCAGGTTCCCTGTGTTGTGATGTGGAAACCCAAAGACCAAACGAAAGTACTGAATCAAATCCAGCTGCAGTGTTGACAGACTCACAGCTGTTCGTGCTTGCTGCCACGGCTCATTGTCTTCCATCTTTATCCAGGCACAGGGGAGACCGTCGTCCCAAGAAAAACATTCAGAGTCCACAGAGAGAAGGACGGATGGGTCAACGAAACACCCGGAGACAGCTGTTCATACTCCTCTCACTTCTCATTTATCCACGAAAATGATTTTCACCCCAAAACTTAACCACACTGTTGTAATTTTAACCTCAATGATGAGTTCTCTTTCCCTGAAGTAACTGGTGTTTTTGCACAAACTATTACGTCCCTCCACATTATAAAAAAGGTGCATTCATGAAAGTAGATTTTATTGTGGATTAAACTTTTTTTAATGAAGCCGTTGTTCTTCAACAGATCGTGTTTGATGCCCATAACCAGCTCAAACATCTGACACAGCGGTTTTAATATAAAAATAAAAAATAGAAAGCCTTCTTTTCTGAAATCAATTTGACATGCTAAACTTTTTCTACCAGAGAGTAAAAAAAATGCACAATGCTTTTCCTAACGAAACACTACAAAATAATGCAATACAGTGGGGCAAATAAAAACTTGGGTCACTGATTTTGCAAGTTGTCCTACTTAGAAATATGAAAGCGGTCTGTATTTTTCATCATCAGTACACTTCAACTATGAGGGACAAAATTAGGAAAAATAATCCAGGAAATCACATTGAAGGATTTTTAAATAATTTATTTGTAAAATGATGGTGGAAAATAAGTATTGGGTCAAAAACAAAATATGGTAAATGGTAAATGGAGCTTATTTATATAGCGCTTTCTAGCCCCCTGTGAGGAGCCCCAAAGCGCTTTACAATACCAACCATCCACCCATTCATTCACACATTCATACACCGGTAGTAGTAGCCTGCCTTGCAAGGCGCCATCCAGACCTACCGGGAGCAACTCGGGGTCAAGTGTCTTGCCCAGGGACACAACGACACATGGTGGGCGGATGCGGGATTCAAACCTCCAACCTTCCGATCGGGGGTCGACTGCCATTACCACTGTGCCACGGCCGCCCCGGTACTTTGTAAGATACTTTGTAGCATAACCTTTGTTGGCAATGACAGAGGTCAAACGTTTCCTGTAAGTCTTCACCACTGTAGCTGGTATAGAGCTTTGGAGCGTGACGTCACTGGCCCATTCCTCCATGCAGATCTCCTCTAGACCAGTGATGTTTTGGGGCTGTCACTGGGCAACATGGACTTTCAACTCCCTTCACAATTTTTTCTATGGGGTTGAGGTCTGGAGACTGGCTAGGCCACTCCAGGACCTTGAAATGGTAAAATGGTAAATGGAGCTTATTTATATAGCGCTTTCTAGCCCCCTGTGAGGAGCCCCAAAGCGCTTTACAATACCATTCATCCACCCATTCATACACGCATTCATACACCGGTAGCGGCAGACTGCCATGCAAGGCGCCTTTTCAGTCCTACCGGGAGCAACTCAGGGTTAAGTGTCTTGCCCAGGGACACAACGACACATGGTGTCGGGAACCGGGATTCGAACCTCCAACCTTCCGATCAGGGGATGACTGCCATTACCACTACGCCACGGCCGCCCTAATGCATTGTATGGAGCCACTCCTTGGTTGCCTCAGCTGTGTGTTTGGGATCAGTGTCATGCTGGAAGACCCAGCCGCATTCCATCTTCAACGCTATCACTGATGGAAGGAGGCTTTGGTTTAAAATCTCATGATGCATGGCCTCACTCATTTTTCCCTTAAAACGGATAAGTCATCCTGCCCTCTTTGCACAAAAACAACCCCAAAGCATTGTGTCCCCACCCCCATGCTTCACAGCACTTATGGTGTTCTTGGGATGCAACTCCGCATTATTTTTCCTCCAAACACGACAAGTTGAGTTTTTACCAAAAAGTTCTATTTTGGTTTCATCTGACCACATGATACTCTCCCATTCCTCTTCTGGATCGTCCGTATGCTCTCCGGCAAACTTCAGATGGTCCTGGACATGTACTGGCTTCAGCAGAGGGACATGCCTGGCACTGCAGACTTTAAAGTTCCTCTCTGCGTAGTGTGTGGCCTTTACTACTTTGATCCCAACTATCTGCAGGTCATTTATCAGGTCCCTCCCTGTAGATCTGGGATTTTTGTGCAACGTTCTCATGATCATTTTGACCCCACAGGATGAGATTTTGCATGGGGCCCCAGATCGAGGGAGGTTATCAACTCATCTACACTCATCTCCAGGCCAGCGGTCACTCTTTCAGGGATGAAGATGTTCACATCCTTGATCGAGAGGTACAATAGTTTGAGAAAGGAGTAAAGGAGGCCATCTTTGTGAAAAGAAACCGTCCATCATTAAACAGATGTGGAGGCTTCCGGGTTCAACTGTCCCCATCTTACAATGCTGTTATTGCTAGTATCACTCTTTCACTTCCGGCACTGGACGGAGCACCAGCTTCCCTCCTTCCCTCCTGAGTTTTCCTCTCCCTGCTTTGCCACTTTGTCTTGTCTGCAGTTTTTATTTTTTCAGTGCTCGCTCAAACGTAAATTCTCGATGGATCTGGTTTCGTGGGCTGTTAACTCTATTTTTTTTTTTTTAATTCTACGAAGCGTTCCGGTCCTAGGGAACTGGCTTGCCCTTTGCAGTCGCATCCTGACGGGTATATCATGGATTCCTGGGGTGAATGGAAGATGTTATGCCTGGACGTGCTTTCTGTCGAGGATATGGAGGATATATTCATAATTGGAATTATGATAGCAGGTGCTCTGCTTTTTGGCTTGTGTGGAGTTCTCTTCTATTGGAAAATCAGGAAGACTTCCGAGGCGATCAACGTGCTGACTAAGCTTCTTTCTCAGACCGAGTCTGTGATCCGAGCTGTGACATCGATGAACCAGCTGCTTTATGAGCTGAACCGCAAAGTGGAGGCGACAGAGGACCACAAACCACCGGTAAGGTTCGGGACTCGTGTGCAGCACCCAGGAGGGTCACATCTGGAGTTTGATTCATAGTTCGGGTCGGTGAAAAGTTTTCCATAATCTGGAGTGTATTGGATTCCAGACAGCCACCTGGACTTCAAGGCCACATAAAGAACACTGTGAGCCTGCCCTAAAGATAAATCATGCTAATCTAATCGGACTACCTGAGTCAGCTGGGACAGGCTGACAACAAAATCTCCGGAGTGGAGCAACTGAAGAAATTAAGCTTCTGTTGCACCCTGTTCTGTTGTTCTGAGTCAGATAAGGCTGGCTGATCACGTCATCATCAGAACTCTGGCTAATCTGAACGGGAGCTCATGGACTTGTCTCACTGCTTCGCCCTCAAATGCAAATGCGATTTGTCTTAAATGTGTGCTTGCTGGTAGTTTTTTGATGTCTCATATGGTGTCCTTAAAGACAAAATGTGATATATCTTTTTTGTAATACCAACGCTACTACCCTCATGGCTCTTTCCTTGTTTTCACACCTATAACCTTCATCCCGATATGGATGGGAGAGGCCGCGCTGAAAGACAAAATGGGATATATCTTTTGATGTCTCATATGGTGTCCTGATAGCAGCAGCTTCACACACGTAGTCCCCTTCAGGATGACTGTGCGTACATATTCACGCTGTACTGGTGTAAACTTGTGCAATGTTAATAAAAGTACTCTGACTCTGACTCTGACTCAGCCCTCTATGAATAGCAAACAACCATCAGGGTGCTAACAATCCATCGTTAGGCTGATGGTCCTCCTTGATCATGTGAGCAGCTGGTTTCAGCTGTCATCAGCAAACTGGTCGATCCACTGTGAGAGGGTGCTATTTATAAGACTGAGCTGAATACAGCATCTCAGACTGAGGAAGTCTTTCGTATGAAAGACGAAACATTTCTAAAATTTTTTGCTTTGTTTTGTTTTTTGAATGTCCAGAGGACCAGATTTAGCTTTTTTAGAATGGTTTTGTATGTCTTCCATTTTCTTACAATTGCTCCCACAGTTGAGCCAAGATGGTCTAGTGGCAGGGCTTTTGACTACGGATCCGAAGGTCGCGGGTTCGCGCCCCGGCCACTACCCAGCTTGGGGTGTCTATGAGTGCACACCTATTTCTCCAGCTCCCCGGGCGCTTTCGGGCTGCTCACTGCACCACCTGGTAGGTGGTTGGGTTAAATGCAGAGACGAATTTCGTCTGTGTATGGGAACATACGCAGATGACAGGAATAGACATTATTATTATTATTATTATTCACAACAACCTGCTTGCCTATTGTAGATTCATTCTTCCCAGCCTGTTGCAGGTCTACAATTTTCTCGGAGGTGTCCTTGGACAGCTCTTTTGTCTTCGCCATTGCTGAGTTTGGAGTTCGACTGTTTGAGGCTGTGGACAGGTGTGTTTTATACAGATATCGAGGTCAAACTGGTGCCATTAATACAGGTAACATGTGGAGGACAGAAGAGCTTCTTAAAGGGGACCACACATTCAAAATTCACTTTTTAATGTTTTTTTACTCAACTTTGGGTATTTACTTCATAAAAAAAACAGTCCAAAGGCCAAAAAAATGCACCCAGTGGTTTATTTACTCTAAGTAGATTTATTTAATTGTGATAAGATAGGTTTCGGTTTGAAATCATCGCGCCTGTGACGTCACAGGCGCGAGGACAACCCACACCAACCTGAGTCCAGCCCCCTCACCTAGCAACCCCTGGTTAGGCTCAACCCACTCCAGTATAAAAGAGTTGACGGTTGTTTTTCCTGATTTCATGGCTAAAAATGTCACAGAGTCTAGCCAGCTAACTCTCTGACCCTCCTGGCCCAGATTATGGATTTAAAATTGATAGTTTTCAGATGGGAACAGATGCGCATGTTTCTGTGTGTGTGTGTTGGTTTATGTGTCATTAGCAGGACCGCAACCATTTACAATCCCGTGTGTGCGCGTGTTTGTGTGTCCTCACATACAGGTTCAGCCAAGATCACTTGAGCTCCTATTTAATTCCATCAGAGCGTCAGGTAGTGTTGATAAAAAGAAAGCCCGCTGTGAGTGTGTGTGTGTATGTGTGTGTGTGTGCCGGCCCGCACGTGCTCCTCAAGCCCCCGCTGTGCGTGCGTGCGTGTGTGTGTGTGTGTGTGTGTGTGTGTGTGTGTGCTTTGCTCCCTCCAAGCTGCGCGCACAGGGAGAAGGAGGGAGAGTCAGAGGGAGAAACGTGCAATAACGTGAACTAACTTCCTCGTCTGCCTTTGGAGGGCGGAGTTAATGTGAGCAGATCTTTGAAGGGCGTGCCACAAGACCTCCTCATCATAAACCGGTCGTTCAAAACGAAAGTTAAAAATGGCAGAATTAAAAAGGGTATAATTGATTATCTAAGAATTATTTTGTGTATTAAATTGAATAAACACTGTCTGGTAACTGCAAAGACATACCATAAAAATTTTAAAAAGCTATATGTGGTCCCCTTTAAAGAAAAAGTTACATGTCTGTGAGAACCAGAAATATTGCTTGTTTGTTGTTGACTAAATACTTATGTTCCACCATAATTTACAAATAAATTCTTTAAAAATCCTACAATGTGACTTCCTGGATTACGTTTCCCAATTTTGCTTCTCATAGTTGAAGTGTACCTGTGGTGAAAAATACAGACCTCTCTCATATTTATAACTAGGAGAACTTGCACAATAAGTGGCTGAGTAAATTTTTCTTTTTTGCCCCACTGACTGAGTTTATTTTTTGGTTAGTTTTGTGGTAACACTTTCTAATAAGAGCTGCTTTACAGGGGGTTTAATAATGGTTTATAAATTATTTATTAATGTGTGTTATTTATTAATGTGTCTGGTCGTGTGCTGAAGGACTGTGCAGGGGAACTCGCAGCGGTCTTCACGGACATCTTTAACATCTCACTGAGCCAGGCCATCGTCCCCACCTGTTTCAAAGCCACCACCATCATCCCTGTCCCAAAGAAGGCAACGCCCGCATGCCTCAATGACTATCGCCCAGTAGCACTCACCCCCATCCTGATGAAGTGCTTTGAACGGCTAGTCATGAAAAGCATCACATCTGTCCTCCCTGCCTCCCTGGATCCCTTCCAATTTGCATACCGACCTAATCGCTCAACCGACGATGCCATCTCCTCTGCCCTCCACACAGCTCTCACACATCTGGACACGAAGGACTCTTATGTTAGAATGCTGTTCATCGACTTCAGCTCGGCATTCAACACCATCATCCCCCAACAGCTCATCCATAAACTGGACAGTCTGGGGCTGAACACCTCAATGTGTAACTGGCTGCTAGACTTCCTGACCGGGAGACCACAGACAGTGCGGGTCGGGAGTAACACATCTAGCACCATCACATTGAACACAGGGGCCCCACAAGGATGTGTGCTGAGCCCCCTTCTATTCACCCTGCTAACACACGACTGCACACCATCGTACAGCTCCAACCACTTCATCAAGTTTGCGGACGACACAACAGTGGTGGGTCTCATCAGCAACAACGATGAGACGGACTACAGGAACGAGGTGAGCCGCCTGGCCTTGGTCCCAGTTACATCCAACAACAAATGCAAGAGAAAAACAGTAATAACATCTAGAATTAACTAAGAAAAACATCAACTAGTAATACACTAAGCTTAATATAGTGGGAATAAACAGCAGCACGAACATGAGTTTGTATGAGCAGATGGTCACAGATGAACACAGATGAACACAGCAACAAGAAAACAGATCAGCATCAGCACAATGTGATATTTTGCAGTGTTTATTTTTTATTTTATTTTTATTTATTCATGAGTCTAACAGCCTCAGGGTAGAAGCTGTTCCTCAGTCTAGTGGTTCTACATTTGATGCTCCTCAACCTCCGTCCTGAGGGGAGTGGGGCAAAGAGTGAGTGTGCTGGGTGAGTGAGGTCTTTCATGATGCAGGTGGCTCTTTTCCTGCATCTGGAGGTGTAAATGTCTGTGATGGTGGGGAGACTGACTCCAACAGACTTCTGTGCAGCCTTCACCACTCTCTGTAGAGCTTTCCTCTCTTCAACTGTGCAGCCTCCATGCCACACGTTGATGCTGGAGCACAGGACGCTCTCCACTGCACACCTGTAGAACGAGGTGAGAACTGGGCTGCTCAGACCAGCACGTCTCAGCCGTCTGAGGAAGTAGAGTCTCTGATGACCTTTCTTGATCAGGCTGGTGGTGTTGTTGCTCCAGCTGAGGTTATCATTCATGTGTACACCCAAGTATTTGTAGCTGGAGACCACTTCCACTGCAGACCCACCTATTTTCAGTGGGGCGTGGGTGTGTTTGTTCCTTCTGAAGTCCACAATCATCTCCTTTGTCTTCTTCACATTCATGTGAAGATTATTCTCTTTGCACCAGCTCTCCAGGTGTTCCACCTCCTGTCTGTAGCTGGACTCATCATTGTTTGTGATGCATCCCACCACCGCTGTATCATCTGCAAACTTAACAATATGACAGCACCAAGTTCCTGGGAGTGCACGTCTCAAAGGACCTGTCCTGGAGCAGGAACACTGCAGCACTGGCAAAGAAGGCTCACCAGCGTCTCTACTTTCTCCGCAAGCTGAAAAGGGCTGGAGCTTCAACCCCCATCATGAGCACCTTCTACAGAGGTGCCATAGAAAGTGTCCTGACCAGCTGCATCACTGTGTGGTTTGGTGCATGTACTGCATCCTGCCGCAAGAGCCTCCAGCGCATTGTGAGAGCAGCTGAGAAGATCGTGGGCACCTCCTTGCCCTCACTGCAGGACTTACACAGCAAACGCCTCACTCGGAAAGCCCACTGCATGGCAGGTGATCCCACACACCCACTACACAGCTGCTTCAGACTGCTGCCATCAGGGAGGAGACTGAGGAGTCTCCAGGCTCGAACCAGCAGACTGAGAGACAGCTCTGTTCATCAGGCAGTCAGGATGCTAAACACTCTGCCTGCTCTGCCCCCCCTCCCATTTGAACTGCCTTAACACTAAAACTTTCTCACACATTACCACACAACACAAAGATTTTAACACTGGACTCTGTGTCATCAAACGGGTTATTCACTAAACTCTCGGTCATGTGCTCATACAGTTTGCACTACTTCTCATACTTGCACTAATGTTTGTATTACATCACTGCCTATAGTCATAATACTGTTTACATTCTCTGTTTACATTTATTAATACTGTTTACTTTTATTACTACTGCTTACATTTAATTACTACTGTTTACATTTACACTACTCTAATATCTACACCACTGCTGATACATATACAGTGTGCTCTGAACGGTCTTATTTAGGGATGCCCAATGTGCCTTACTGCATATGCCACTTTTTGCCTCTATAACAACATCAACTACTACCTCATACATATACTGTGTACATTAACTCATACGCTGCTTTGCCACTTTGCAAATGTCAATGCTAGAAACCTTTAGTTTATTTTAGTTATACTTTTTATACTCTTTTTTTATACTAGTATGCAAAAACTCAGGACAGTATTATGTTCATTAAATGTTTAATGTTTTAGTTT
>JBBPBX010002152.1:41134-51313 GCA_038048925.1 Garcialebias charrua | reverse complement strand
AATGTTTAGATGTTTACTGTTGCACCTAGGGACTGAGAGAAACGCAATTTCGGTCCTGTGTATGTCCTGTACAGTACATATTGCAGATCTGACAATAAAGTTGACTTTGACTTTTAAAGATTTACAACGCATAAAACTTAAAAAAGCAGGTATAAACACTTTGTCGAATCAGACCCACTACTCTGCAAGATCACACACTTTATTTTCATTTAGGTGTCAAGTTTTTGTTAGCTGCTCTGCTAACACTTTAAGCTGAACTTTAAATGCTAAAATATGTGGATCTACAAACGCTCAAGAGTTTTCATGCAAGTGGCTGACTGACAAACAGTTTATATTGTAGTGTAATGTCCCTCAGAAGACAAACCGTCATCAGAGACAAGAGACTGCATGATAACTCCCTCTCTGTGTGACTCATTCCTAATGCATGTCCCAAGGCTGTATGGGAATTAAACCCCCTTTTCTCACTAACCCTCCTTCCTGAGAAGACAGATGTGTGTCTTCGAAGAGAAACCTATAACAAGAATCGAACTTTGCCACACCATCCAGAACTTTGGTTGCATGACAACCAGGGAGTTACCCATCAGTTGCACAGAGCTGCACCTGTTGTGTGCCTGTAATGTGTCAGGAACCAAACTTGCATTTGTGAAGAGAATGATGTTTATCCAAAAACAAGGTGTTTTCATCTACACAGAAGCTATTGTTTCCCTCTGAAACTTTGAGAAGAGGGTTATATAATTAAAACTAATTTATGCAGCTTGGTTGACACCCATTGTCGGTAGCTGCATTTGACTGGTTAAATCAAGGGACCCGGTCTCTTCGAAGTGTCAGGTAATGCTGACAGGAGAGGTTGGGGAAGTTGTCTCAAGTTGGTAGAGGTGTTACAAGTGAGCTGACTCTTGAGACAGGCCCAGAAGTCCGCAGGGCTCTAGTCCAGTTTCATCTTGGACTGAACCAGTCAGCTGAGAGATGGAGAGAAGTCCTTTACTTGCTCAGACACCCCAGAGCGATGGTGCTGTCTGGCCGGATGGAGTTCTGAAGGACCCCATCACTGTCTGGAATGACAAATATTGGCCACCGTTCATCGTATCCACTGTGGTAATGAGATGGACAGCTCTCCAGTACATCTTTATTCTGATGGAAAGGATTGGCTCAGTGCCAACAAGGTTTTTAGGCACTTTTAATTTAGTTCACGAATCTGAGATAAAGTTGTCCTTAATTCAAAACTTTTTTAGACAACTTATCTTAAAGTAAAGACTATTTACATTATTCACCTTCTGAAATACTATTGTTTATTCATTCATATTTCATATACCGTATTTTTCTATCTTAAAGTTGTAATTTTTTGCCTAATTTGCATGCCCTGCGACTAATAAAGAGGTGAGGCTTGCTTATGGACTTTTCCACATATTTTTAGACCATTTTTTTGGCTCAGATATGACCGTTTTTCATTTTGGCAAAAAAATGGTGCAGTACCACTTTTGTCCGCTAGGGTACACCGACCGTTCCCACCTCATGTGTCCGACGGCAGCCTCCTCTGGTCGGACTGACTCTGTCGCAGCCCGGCCTCCTGCTCTGGAGGTATGAACTACAGTTTGCTCAGTGTTTGTTAGCAACGGGTACTATTTATCTACGGTAAGTAACTCATGAACTACAGAACATATTTTTATCAAACTTACAGAAAGTAATCACTACAAAGACATTTACAAACTGTTACCTGTATGAGACATTTGAGATAAAATTCAATGGTTTAGCTTTGTAAATGTGCAGCTGTTAGCTTGTTGTTTTTCCGGGTACTATTTTTCCGGGTACTATTTATCTAAATAACTCATGAATTGCCGAACAGATTTTTATCAAACTTACAGAAAGTAATCACTACATGGTCATTTACAAACTGTTAGCTGTATGAGACATTTGAGCTAAAATTTTATTTATTTATAATTTATTTTTGCAGCGCACGCGGCGGTTTGGAAGACGTCAAAGCAAAACAATTTAAAACGAGCAGATTTGACCATTTCGTGAATTTATTAAGGAACGGTTAACCTCAGAAACACTTTTGCTATACTGTCAGCTAAGAAATATATTTTTTAAGCGTTTATTTTGCTTAATTTAAAGAAAATGCTGCGGTCCCACCCGGGCGGGTGCTCGTAGCGAAACTATTTTTTAAATCCAGCTGATTTGACAATTGCGTTCATTTATTAAGGAAAAGTTCAGCAAAGACACATCTTTGCTATAATTTTCAGCAAACAAATAATTGTTTTTACCGTGTTAATCTTGTAAAGTCCTTCCGTGCTCGCTCGCTCCTGTGGGCTCCATTTTCAGCAGGGCAAATGACGCGTTGACGCGTCGCGTAGCGGTGACGCATAATAGATGCAATTTAAATAAAGGTGCGACATGTTTATGGATTTTTCCAATTTATTGCCAATAATTGGACAAAGTGACTTATAGAGAGGTGAGACTTATCAGGGGGAAAATACGGTATGTATTTGCAATATACTGTAGTCATTATACAAACTGAAAATAAATGTTACAGAATTGTGATTTTAACTGACCAGATTTTGGGGGTTTTATTTGTGAGGGGTTCTTTTGATTGAGGTCGGTTCACACTTATTACATAACTTTGAACAGTTAGAGTAAACACCTGGTACAAGGTGTTCAGACATCTTTACAAAAGTTTATCTCTACAATATTTAAATTTAAATTGTGAAAAAGTTCTTATTTGGAAGTAGTTCCAGCTTCGTTGTATCAAACACTTGTTTTTTTTGAAGAAATTGTTTATTTTGTTCCTGAAATATGTGGCTTGTCATTCAGTGCAAAGAGATAACTCAATTTATAACAGTTTGGGGTGCAGTTTACAGAGATTGGTTCTGCAGCTTTTATATTCTTGTTGATTTTAATTTTCAACGCTGGAAGTTGCCAAATCATTGCACTCTTCAACATATTCATAAAACTTGTTCTGCTAAGCACAACAGCAGAAGAAGAAACATGGAACTAAAAAAGAATATAATTAACTGCAGCTGTTTTATGTTTTAAAAGGGGACACTTATAGAAAAAAAATGTGAGGACCAAGCACAAACTATCCATGGAGGATCCAAAATCATCAAGACATATTGTGGAATAGATGTGTAAATATTGTGAAAGCTGTGTGTACTCTGACTCTGAACATTTCAAATATGGACAAAGCTGAAGAATATTACCATAAAAATCAATCATGACAGAAAGAAGAGTGATATTCACTCCCATTCCTCTTATTTTACAAAGAAATGTGCCGTATATTCAAAGTGTGACACCATGTGCACATACTTGTGTGAGCTCATTCGAGAAAAATGAAAAAAAAAAAAAAAAAGCCATTAACCACAGTATCGTTTGACCTCTTGTCATCAGATACGTAAAAATCCATCTGGGTATCAGTGGAGAAAGAGAGCCTGATCCAGTCATTTGTATAAAGTCTGCACAACAGAGCAACGCTCGCCATCCTGCCCGCTTCCCTTCCCTTTGAGAGGCTATGAGTGAGATTTCTATCAGACACATCGCTTTTCACCCTGAACGTAATGACAGAGATACAAACAGCCTTTTCTATTCATGGACTAGCCTTCCTGTACGGATTTGATTTTGCCTTGGTGACAAAACGATTGCAGATAAACGCATCAGCGATGAGGACATGTGGTCAGATCTGCTGCTGAGCGGACACAAACTAAAACGCTGCGCTCACGTCAGGCCCGGGCTTCCTGCTAACCGGTTTAAGTGTTTTTTTCTTTGTGGTTCGTTCAAAAAAGTTCAAGACAAAACCAACTAGTTTATTCGTAACAGAAGATGTTTCACTTCTCAACCGAGGAGCCTTCTGAATTCCAAGAGCAGAGTGTGAGGTTTGAGTTATGAAGCTGAGGTAAGCTAGATACGCATGCAGCTTGCCCTCTCACTCCACACAATAGAGGTTCGTCAGGGTCTTCGCAGTGGTGTCGTCTACATATTTGTGGTGGGTAGTGCTTAGAAACCAAAGTACACCAGTTAGTACAAGTAATTGGTCATTTATTTTGATTTTTAGGCTTATTGAACATTTAAACATTTCACTGATGCTTTTATTTGAATAAATGTACTGCAAACTTTGTACAACCATTGGCTTTGTACAGAAAATAATGTTGTAGACTTTATAAAACAGTATCAAAGCAAAGCAAGTTCAAGAATTAAGTTTAAGTACAGAAGTATTATCTATACAAAAAACAGGTTTAACCAACTCAATGTGTCCATAAAATGTTCCAAATGTGTTGACAATGACAAGCCCATGTCATGTGTCATTGCCAATGATATGTAACATGGGCTTGTGTCAATGAGCACTTTTAAGTGCATATATTGAAATTCCCGCGATTTTCTTGAGGGTATATTCCGTATGCCCGCGTATCACAGACTACACCACTAGTATCAGGCCTAAAACTGCATTATAAGTTTTAGAAAATTGAAATCTGAGACCACCTCCTCTGTTTAAAGATGGTTTCTCTCATTTTACATATAGCTTCCTTCCCCGCCCCCCATTACCATCTGTTTTCTCAGTCCAAAATGTGAACATTGTGTTCCTCAAATGAGTGTATTTGTGGTTATGATTTTAAACATATTTGCTTGTAATTAATCTCATGAGTTTTTTTTTTTTTTTTACAGATTTCTGGCTTCCGGGAACAGAAGTCAACTCGTGTTTTTCTCCTTTAATCTCACACGCAGCTCATTTTTTTTTTTTTTTTTTTCTTGCTCGAAGATACAGGCTACCTTATCTGGAACAGTGTGTGTGTGTGTTATGACTGCAACTGCTTCATCTGTCACAGTTACTACTGCTGGACACATTTGGAGGTCATTGAGAGGTAAAGTCTTTACCCTCTCGTTGATTCCCGGTGACACACGGTGCTGCACTCTGTGTCTCTCTGACAGAGGCTAAAGCAATCCATTTTCGACACATCCTTTACCCTTTTGTCTAAAATGTCTTCCCCAAAATACCAATTTATTTTTTCCTCCCCTATCATCTGTCAGCGTATAATTATTTAGGGTTGACATGAAGCACTCAACTTCCATTAGGAGGTTTTACTTTTGACGGGTTAAAATTTGACAGATAAAATAATGGAATTTAGTCATGCGATTGTCAAACTTAACAAGCCCTCGGCCCGTTATTAAGCTTCAGCGTTTGCACTTGGTCCAGAATCGGGAGGATTTTTATGTGTTTTCGTCTCTGTCTGCAAAAAAATAAAAAATGAACTCCGCTTTAGTCAAGCCTCACTTCCACACCACATCAACATCATTTGTCATCTCTTTTTTTTAATAATTCGTTCGATATTAGCAAATTAAATGAGTTTTTTTTTCCTTCTGCCTTTTACTCGCAAACTTTTGAGAGAAATTATAGGTTTCTATGGTTGATGAGACAAAGCAGCACAAATAAATCAATACCAGGCAAATGAAAGCAAATTGAATCTATTAAAGCAAAATTACTGGGAGAAAATAAACTAAACGCAGTGTAACCCCGAGCCGTGGCCGGGGACAATTAATGACAGTGGGAGCCAAAGTGCTGGCTCATTAAGCCTGGCTGGGTCGAGCTGATCCGGGCCTGAGCAGGAAGACTAGGCCAGATCAGACAAAAGCATGCCAGATTTAAGGAGCTAGCATTCTTTGAGGAATGTCCTCTGCTTTTTATCAGAATCAGATTCAGCTTTATTATCATTGCAGTGAGATACAACGAGAATATGCCTGTACAGTCGTCTGAAAGGTGGGCGGAGAGTGCACGTAGCTGCTGCTTTAAAGCGCAGCCTTCTTATCCTTTTCAGAATACATTTTTGAGATAGAAAAAGGGACAAAGCCATGAGGAGAGTTTAATTAAAAACACAAAAATATAATTAAACATCACAACTAAACTGCAAATCAGTTCCCTTTCAGTCTGGTCTCTCGGTGCAACATACTTGCTGTGGGAATTGTGCCCCCGCGCGATTACCTGAAGGAATATACTCACGCCTTTACGGCTAGGGCGTCAACGCCGTGCCAGAGGCCCCGCCCTCTGGGTACTTAAGCAGCTGACGCCCATCCATCTTTCTCTTTTTTGCCCTTCACCTCGCTAAACCTGAACTACCTCTTTGCGGGACTTCTCTGTTGCTTCATCGCTCAACTTGAGGTGAGCTTGCTCCCTGCACAGAGCGCACAGAGAATTATTTCCTGCGTGTTGCTGGACTAGCGAAAGCTAGTCTGACACATTTTCTCTTAACCCCAAAGTTTTTTCTTCTCCTCTCTCCACAGATTGCTTCGCTCGACGGCGCTAACTATGCCACAACAGCTACCTTGCTAACTCCTAGCGAGCTAGCAAGCGAAAGCGATGCGATGGAGGAGACATTTCAAGGAAAAAGAAAAAGGATTCTGGAAGAACTCGCTCGCCTTATCTCGGACATGCCTCCGGAGAAAGGAAAATGAAAGACAAGACTTCCAAGAAAAACCAACGGGACGGCAAGCCCAACTTCGCGTGCCTGTCCCAGCGGATACATTTTCTCCCTCGCGGCGACGAACACCCATGAGGCCTGTCCAAAAACAGCGCTGGATGCACCCAATATTTTGCCCACATTGCAGCCTGATGCTGGATGCGGTGCTGCGGCACTGGGTTGACCTCGTTGCCAAAGCCATGGGCGCTTCAGCAGTACCAGCGGACGCGGATACCACAGAGCTTCTCACTCCCCCGCCGGAGCTCGAGAACATGGCCCTGGATGACAGCGCATGAGCCGCATGGGGCGACAGCCCTGACGTGCTGGCTCCTATGGTGGACTTAACAGTCGAGTTCGACACTCGAGGCATGATGAACGAGGACGAGATCTCGATTTCAGCCTCGGGTGAATTTTCAGCGGAGGACGCAGACGTCGAACTGGAGGATTAGGGAGAAGATCTCTCCCAGACCCCGGTACCTGTGCTCCCAGAAACTGACTCTTCCATCCCTGCTCTGTTCGACCTGTGCCACAGAGCAGCGGACGTGCTGCATATCCCGTGGCCCGAGCCTCCGCCTCGCCAACAGGTCACGAGGCTGGCAGGAAACTATTTTTACTCGAAGCAGCAGGCCGCCACGAGGCAAAGGATGCTCGTGTTCCCGGACTTCCTCACAGAACTAACTCGCACCTGGGCTCAGCCAAGAGCCCCCATGCTCCATCCCCTCTCACAGTTCCTCGACGTCGATGGGATGGATGAGGTGGGAATAGCTAACGTGCCTCAAATTGAGGACACACTACCGTCTCACCTAGCTCCTAAGTCATCCTGGACAAAACCAATTCTTCCCAGCAAGGCTTGTCGAGCTTCAGCGTCTCTACTTGAGAAGTGCTACAGAGCTCAGGGTCTCGCGGCGCGCGCCATGAACGCGTCCGCGTTGATGCAGGCTTACCTAGCTGAAAAACTACAAATGCTGTAGGTAACAACGGACAAGCAGGCTGCCGCCGACTTGCTGGATGAAGCCCGTAGGGCAACAGACTTTGTGCTCCGCATGATGGGGACAGCCGCTGTTGCTCAAGGCAGAGGCATGGCGGAAGTGGTCATCGCGATTCGCCACCTGTGGATGACTTTAACAGATCTCCCTGAGGGACAAAAAGTGCCTTTTCTCCACCACTCGATAGAGCTGACGGGATTATTTGGTAAAGCTTTGGAGCGAATTCAGACCAAGCTGGACCAAAGGCGCAGACAGGCCGAAGCTCTCCGGGTGGACATTCCCCGGAGAAGCTTCGCCCCCCCCAAGGGAGTCTCCTCAAGGCAGACCTGCGCAGCCTCAGCACCGCTCAGCAACGCGTGCCCCACCGCAGAAGCGGCCATCATATGAGGAGGAGCCCCCCGGCAGAGCCCCCCGCCGGGCCAGCATCGCACCGAGCATGCATGGAGCAAAAACAGGTTTGTTCCCCGCCAGGCAGTCAGACACAGGGCCTCCTCGGCGAACCGGGACACCAGACAAAAACGTGCCTGATGAACCAGGTCCACGCTCCCACATTACACGATCACCCGCCCACGTAGTACTGGGAAAGATCCATTCATGTCCAGACTTTATTTGTAACATGGTACAAAAAGCTGGTAAATCTGTCGCATGCACAAATCATGCTCTTCCTGCTGTGAGTGACATAGAATCATGTACGTCATTGCACATAAGCACGAATAAAGCTCATAAAACAGCCCCTCTCTGTTTTATTGACTCTCAAAAAAAACAAAAACACTAGTGACTTTAGCAGAACAGGTCCCTCTGGCCTGCCAGCCATCATAAAGGGAGGGGGCCGTTTCCCTCCCCTCCCTCACGGCCCATGGGGTGTTAGCCTAATCAATAAACCCCAGCAGGGTGCCTCTGCTTTGTCTGCAGTAGTCAGGTACAGAGGCGTCGGCAGGTAGTCCCCACACCTCTCTCGGAGACACATGTCCGCACCTCAGGGAGGCACGCCGACATAATCTAACGATGGGGGGGCCACGTCAGATGCCCACAGGCAGCTTCACACCTTCACAGCAGCAATTGTGTTCAATTTGCTGTGCGTGTAAATGAATCAAAGTTGAATCAGATCTTTTTTCCTGTTTTTCGAAGGGGACTGGGCTCTCTATCACCAAATAATCTAAAGTCTGCCAAACTCAAAGAAGCATCTCCACGTTCTCACGTTGCAGCTGTCCCTTTATTATTAATGAGGGACACGCAATGTCCAAGCAGTGATCAGACAGCACGTGACCTCCCTCTCTGTGCTGGTCCAGCTCTGCTCTCAAACAAAATTTGTCCAACGAGTGAAACACAGACCCTGGTCAGTTTGCCTGGCTCCGATGCTCTGTTAAAGTCAAGGACCAGTAAACTGGACCATTCCAGAAAACGGATTGGAGTTAGATCTGCTCGTTTACAAAACTCGCAGTCTCCCAGTCCCATGACCCCAAACTTGGAAGGGGAAAATAGACTTTCTGCTCCAATTCTGTCTAATAAGGATGACGGGTTGCATCTGCCCTCGATTACCCTCGATCAGAGCAACCTGGTAGCACATCGGCAAGGAGGCCCTCTTCCCAACTTGGTTGACCCCCAGGGGTTCACAGCCTCAAGGGCCCTTGGAGGAGAACTGGATGCACCAGCTGCTCTCCTTCAGGGACAAACTATGTCACCAGAAGAGGCAGTCCAGCCGCTTAGGCCAGGAACTGTTAAAAATTTCAGCTTGTTGGCAGAAAAGAACAAGCTGATGGCATCAGGCCCGCTGGAAAATGTGTAAAAACCATACAAAATGCCCGTGCTGTGTCAACACAGTCTCTATACGCACAGAAGTTGCGTATTTTTGAAGCCTGGTGCTCAGAAAGAAATATTATTTATTATGCATGCGACTTGGCTCAGCTCTTGACCTTCCTTCAGGACTTACTGGAAAAAGGTCGTTCTTACTATACGATTAAAGTTTTCCTATCAGCTATTTGGACATAGGACACCTGGAGCGCATCCAATCATAATAAGGTTTATGAAAGGTGTGCTTCGGACTAAACCACCCAGCAGGATCCTGACCCCTGGTTGGGATCTTGGCCTGGTCTTAGGGGCTCTCTGTGACCCCCCATTTGAGCCACTGAACGAGGTTAAGATAGATTTGTTATCTTATCCACCTTATTCCTGAGGGTGTCACTGTAGAAGCGATTATGGGACTTACTTCCGTTTTGACCCCGGAAGTAGAATTTCTGCATTGGCTCTTCGTTGTTTACTTGCTAATCTGCGCGCATTGTAGAAGTTCTGTTAAAGTTCTGTTTTCTGGTATTTCGAGCTAATATTGTCACGAAGATGTCCTTGAGGAGCTCGGGTACCTGTTGCGCTGTTCGTGGCTGTAAGAATAATCAGACGAAGCTGAATTTGTGGCTGCAACTAGTGTGTGTTGAACATGCTCCGAAAACAAAAACCTACAGTCTTCTTTGGGGCTGGGCTACGAGAAACCACCTGAAAAAAGACACTGTATCCTCCAGAGGATCGAGAACACCAGGTATGATTTAAGAGACAGCTTTTAGTGTTATGATTTTATGTAGTCAGTGATTAAATGATACTAATATTTTCGTTCATAACTGGCAAATAAACACACGCACCTATATATGTATGCTGTGTGTGTGTATATTATATATATATATATATATATATATATATATATATATATATATATATAATATATATATATGTGTGTGTGTGTTTATATATATAATATAGGTGTGTGT
>JBBPBX010002152.1:22789-34940 GCA_038048925.1 Garcialebias charrua | reverse complement strand
AAAGAAGGCAAAAAATACAGTTTCTAAAAACTAAAACAATAAACTATGCATCCATATGTGACTTTTTTTTTTAGTTGTAGAAAAATGACATATCCTACTTTGAAGAAATAAAGCATTAAGTGAAAGTGAGTATGTACTCCTTGTAATGTTTCTAGTATTCATAAATTTGCAAAATAAATGACAGAAAAACTGCTAAAACTAGCCCTTTTAGTTGTTAAAACAACCAATAAAATTCAGTTTTATGTCAGTTGTGGTCAAAGCTTGAAAGAGCCGCTGCAGCGGGACCAAAGAGCCGCATGTGGCTCGAGAGCCGCAGACCCATAATAATAATGAATTTAATTTATAACGCACTTTTCATTAATAAAACTCTCAAAGTGCTACAAAAAGCAAAGATCAAATAAAACAAGTGATAGAATAAAGTAAAATCAATAATAATATCAACTAAGATCAATGATAAAATCATGTGGAGGCAGAAAAGGCTTGCTTAAAGATCCACTGACGTGATTTTTCTACTATTCATTGAATTCCTCAAAATATATATATTTTATCATTTAAATATGTTAGTTTTTGCAAACAAAATGATAAATCACTTTAATTTTGCTTTAAAAGTGATTTTGAACTTCAAGCCGTGTTTAATCATGGGAAATCCGTTTACACCTGAACGCACCATCTGTGACGTAATGTCCAGAGTGAGAGGCAGAGGGCTCCAGTCTCTTCAATAGCGGACATTTTAAAACTTGACTAATTTATCAATCTAGGTGAAGATTTGAGCTATTTGTCTTCATTTTGGGAAGCAGAAAATAGTTTGGGTGATGGAACAAGAAACAACAGGATCTAATTTAGGTCTGATGCTGTATCAGACTGACCTTCATGTGGAGCTGCGCACACCGTGACAAGCTCAGAGCTCTGCCTCAACTCTGGACATTACATCACAGATGGTGCGTTCGGGTGTAAACGGATTTCCCACGATTAAACACAGCTTGAAGTTCAAAATCACTTTTAAAGCAAAATTAAAGTGATTTATCATTTTGTTTGCAAAAACTAACATATTTAAATGATAAAATATAAATATTTTGAGCAATTTGATCAATAGTAGAAAAATCACGTCAGTGGATCTTTAAAAATAAAATAAAAATAAAACATGTGATAAAATCAAGTAAAATCAATAATAATATCAACTAAGATCAAAGATAAAATCATGTGGAGGCAGAAAAGGCTAGGTTTAGGAGGTCTTTTTGGTCACATGATTTGAAACACACAAACCACTTCTAAAGAAATGTTTGTTAACATTCTTTAGTTCTAGCTTATTTTACTTGTTTACTGAAGAAACGTCTAAGGAAGTGAAATGTGTTCTGCTCTGCCTCGCTGCCTTACAACAGAGAAATAAACAACAAGCTCCATTGTTGCTGAAAAATCTATTAAATCTAATCAGTGAACCACGGCGTCCCAAGCCGAGCAGCTCGCTCCTCCATTGGGCTGACCAGGCCTCTGAGCACTTTGAAAGATTGTGGTGAAATCCAGCGAACATGTCGGTCCAACGCCGCGGCTGAGCGAGCACAGAGGAACTGCACAAAGCCCGAACAGAAGAAACGCAGTTGACTGAATAAATGTCACTCAGTCCACAGTTGTTTATTTGCACAAGCGGCTTCACAGAAGCACCACCCAGAGGTGCTGCAGCCGGGTGAACCTCGAGCAGCTGCCGCTCATCCACTCCATGTTCACACCGTCAAATTATTGTTTATGCATCTTGTGCTGGGCGGCACGGTGGCTCAGTTGGTAGAGCTGCCTTCTCTCAGCGAGCAGGTTGCTGGTTCAAATCCCGGTCCGGGGGGTCTTTCTGGTTGAGTTTGCATGTTCTTTCTGTGCTGCGTGGGTTTTCTCCAGGTACTCCGGTTTCCTCCCACAAACCAAAAACATGCATCTTAGACTGATTGGTAACTCCAAACTGTCCCTAGGTGAGAGGGGGAAAGGTTGTAGAGGGAGGTTTTACTTTCCACTGTCGCCTTCGTGCTTCATTCTGCAATGGGAGCAAAGCAGTCTGCTCCTCAGATAAATGATGTTAAATTATTATTTTTATATACAAATGTTTCTGCTCAGTTACCTGAGATGACTTCTGTTGTGACTTGACGTTATATAAATAAACTGGATTGAAAGTCTAATTTGTCTCTAATGTGTCCCTGTGATGGACTGCAGACCTGTCCAGGGTGTACATTGATTGTTGACTGATTGTTTTGTTGTGTGTACAGCCCTTTGGTCCTGTAGGTGTTTAAAGTGCTCTATAAATAAAGCTGGTATGGTACATGCGATGGACTGGAGACATGTCCAAGTGTCCCTGTGATGGACTGAGACATGTCCAGGGTGTCCCCTGTCTCTCGCAGTGATGGTTGGACATGGGCACCAGGGACCCCTGTGACCCTAAAAAGGAAGAAGTGGGTAAAAGGTAATGGATGGATGGATGTTGCTGTTAGCACACATCAGCTAACCTTTAGCTGCTTTTAGCTGGCATTTTGCTGCTTCTTTACCTACCGTACTTTTAGCTTCAAGCTAGCCTTTTGCTAAAATCATTTAGCAAGTCTTTTGACTATTTTAGCTAGCCATTGGCTAATTTTAGCTTATAAATTACATTATTAAATAGGGGAGTGGTCGCGCAGAGGTTAGAGAAGGTTGGCCTGTCATCAGAAGGTTGCCGGTCCAACTCCCTGAACCAACAACATAAAAATGAGGGAAGGGTAAAACGCCCACACCTGCCTCCACCCTCAAATACAGTACCCCACTCTGGGCTCTTGAACAAGGCCCTTAACCCCCACCATCTACTCCCTTGTGCACCCTAGATGGAGGCTCTCTGCTGCTCCACCCAGAGGGCTGTGGTAGCTCAGTGTCTGTGGTTGTATCAGGAAGGACAACCAGTCGCCAAGTCTTTGTGCTAGTTAGTTCACTGTGGAGACTCCTGAAGAAGGGAGCAGCCAAAAGAAGAATAAGAAACATTATTAAATATCACGTTTGCTAGAGTTTAAATATTTAATTTCTAGTGTATTATTATTTCTTATATGTATCCAGATGTTTTAATAAATAACCAGCTCCATCTATTTGAGACAAGAATTTGCACCCAATTTGGAAGAAGTCAAGAATAAGGAAAGAAACTGAGTTCTTTAAACAAACTGATGTCACATTGATTATTTATCACCAGATTATGTTAAATGGCCAGCTGTCTGGCAACAAATGTCTTTTTTTTTTTTTACACGTGACTGAACTTTTTTTGTTTTATTTCTTACTCAATTTAATCTATTTACATAAAAGTTATATGTTTCTGAGAACACTTTGATCTTATTTTAAACAGTTATATGTTTCTGAGAACACTTTGATCTTATTTTAAACAGTTAGATGTTTCTGAGTACACTTTGATCTTATATTAAACAGTTAGATGTTTCTGAGAACATTTTGATCTTATTTTAAACAGTGAGATGTTTCTGAGAACACTGTGATCTTATTTTAAACAGTTAGATGTTTCTGAGAACACTTTGATCTTATTTTAAACAGTTATATGTTTCTGAGAACACTATGATCTTATTTTAAACAGTTATACGTTTCTGAGAATTTTTTGATCTTATTTTAAACAGTTAGATGTTTCTGAGAACACTATGATCTTATTTTAAACAGTTATATGTTTCTGAGAACACTTTGATCTTATTTTAAACAGTTATATGTTTCTGCGTACACTTCACTTTGATCTTATATTAAACAGTTAGATGTTTCTGAGAACACTTTGATCTTATTTTAAACAGTTNAACATAAACATCTCCCTCTGAGGCTTTATTCAAACCACATGCGCACATGCACGCACGGACCGGCAAAATATTTCTATCAACAACAATGGCAGCGGACACATACCTCTTTCTGAACTATGACTGATAGAATATATTTTGAGTTTCATATTTAATTAATCTACACCTGAATGTAGCTGCTGTGACCAACATCTGTGTTGAAAGAGACACAGTCTGATCCAGTTCTAATATCACTGTTTATTGAACGAGGCAGGCAGATATTTCACACGTCACGCTGCACTATAACATACTAAATGGGCAAAATAATAACAGCTTAACAATAATAAACAGTATGTATGTTAGTGTGGGAGATATATAAAGTTATCTGAGCTAAATGAAGCTATCTGGACTCGTTACGTCATTTAAATGATGCGTAACATGTTGTGTGTTATTAAAGTTGAAAATGAAGACACCAGGTTTATTTTGTATTTATTTATTCAACACCACAAACTGTATGTCGCACAAACACTGAGAATTAAACTGAACAGTATTAAATACATGTTAACTGAACTGCACTAATGAACTGGGCTCCGCTCTGTTTTCATCCTGGATACTGGTCTGGTCCAAAGTCTGAACAGGTCCGCCTGGTGGAAGGACAGATTCTCGACCTCGCAGGAAAAAAAAATAAAAACTCAGTTGGTTGTTGTGTGATTGAAGTAAACACAAGCAAACATTATTAAGAATGTTGATTCACCTGCTGTAAATCATCTGATTATCACGGACTAAAGACCAACATCATCCTCGTCGACTCGGTTCTGGTATACTTAGCAACCAGTGCAGAGCTGTATGACGAAGCGGTCCCGGTCCCACTTGGTGTCAAAACTTTTGACTCTTATCCAAATTCCAGCTTCAACTTGTTGTTAAGTTGTTGTTAGCTGAACTTTTAGTCCAGAGGAAAGTCCTTACAGGGAGTTGGCCAAGAGCATGCATGCACATTAGGTGAAGGTACAAAATTCACAGCGCCAACTTATGACCTGGCATGGTAACTATGGGGGGGGGGGTTGGGGAGATTTCTCTGTGGATGCATGTAAACGCAGAATTTGTCCGTGTCAACGCGGATTCTTTTCCTCTAATTAACATTACCCTATTGTAACCTTCCTGTTTTTTCCATATCTGTTCGTGGCGGCACGGATTAATTTCTGCTGCGGCTGCGTGTACACGTCCCCATCTCTAGGACGTGTGTGCGTCAATTGCAGTGTTTTGTGCTCCGGTGCAATGACGATGCCAATAAAGATACTGTATATTCTATTCTATTCTATTCTATACAAAAAAAAAAAAAAGTTTCCCCCATGGTGTCTGTGTAAATAGGGCCTAAGGAGCATCACCAATCAGTGTAGGCTCTCTCTCTCTCTCTCTCTCTCTCTCTCTCTCTCTCTGAAGGGTGAAGAATGAATAAAGCTTGATCATGTTACTTCACAGACAGATAAAATAAAATAATATATAGACATAATCACCCCCCCACCACCACCATCACTACACATACAACAAAGCACTGTTATGGCAGCATACAGTATATAGAGATATGTAAAAATAAAAAATAAAGCAAGTTGTTACAGACGTTTTCATACTCCGATTGGTTTGTTTTTCAGTCATTGGTGAATAAGTCATTTTTTTATTTATTTGATCATACTTTTCTTTGTTGAGCACTTAAACAATGCTCTCCCTTTATATACACATTTTAATGCCGTCGTCATTATCTGTCCACAAAGCACATCATTTTGTGGCCTAAACAGACAGATGTTCAAAGAAAGCCTTGGAGAGAAAAAAAAAGTTATTTCAAGTTTCCATCTTTTTTAGCCTGAGTAAACATTACCACACACTATGAACTTTGAATAAATTAAAAAAAAAAAAACCCTGCAAGGAAGAGGGAAAAAAAAGCAGAAGTCATGCACATTCCAGTATGCTTACACAACACTCTCCCCCACACACACTCCGACCCCCCACGTCTCAACTGGCTGATTTATTCATGAAGCTTGATTGGGCTGCAAGGCCAATATAAGCAAGTTGCATCATTGTGTGGGTAAATTGCTGTTAGTCAGAACTGCTTGCTGGATTTACGGCTCCTTAATGGAGCAAAATTGGAGGAGCGATGGTCGTTTTAATTAAGGAAGCTGAAACAGCCTCCAGTTCACTGATGTATATCTGCTGAAAGCACAGACTGGTGGGGCTCGGTGGAGGTGTGTTAACATATGTTTACCATCATTTATTTAAGGAGCTCTATGCCTTCATCACAGTGTCGTGGTTGTACTTACACCCAGCTGGAAGCTGCCAGGACAACACTGTTCTCTGCTGGGCTTCTGGTTGAGACATGGGACATTAAAGCTATATTAAAAAAAGAACGCCTCAAAGGTCCACTTCGTTACAAACACTAGTCTTAAATAGCTCTGGCCAGCCGCATTTGCTTATCTGCTTTGATGACTTGGTGCTTTCAAAGTTAGTCTAGCCACATTTCACCTGCTGGCTGTTAAACAGCTGGGGGTGAAAGAAAACATTAATGTGTCACAAACTGTGGACCTGGCAACAAATAAAAAGCATGTTGAACTTGAGCATCAAAACTGAGATTAGATAAAGTTTTAAGTTTTCTTTGGAACTTGCATTTTATAAACATAGTTATAAAATACTTATTTTATATGCTTCCTGACGCCTTGGGGAGCAGATGGTGGAGGTTAAGAGCCTTGCTCATGGGCCCAGAGTGGGGCTAATGAGGGTGGAGGCAGGTGTGGGTGCTTCACTTTTCCCACCTACATTTTTATATTGTTGGTCCAGAGAGTTGAACCGGCAACCTTCCTATAGGCTCACCTCTTCTAGCCTCTGAGCCACCACTCCCCGATTCTAAAATGCATAAATAAAGATTTCAAATGCTAATTATTATTATTTTTTTGTTTGCAGATGGTTGTTCAGGGATACTATGTGCATAAATTACAAAATCTAAGTTGGGCTAATTTTAAAAACTACTTCCAAATGCATCACCCAGCAACGAGATTATGTAATATCAATCAGTAAATCAATTAGTCAGTAAATCAATAATTAAATGTCATGCTGGTGTGTTGATTTGAACTGTCAAATGAAGCAGATACTGAAGATGAAGGGATGAATAAATAAATAGCAATGAGTCTGCATGGGTAAAGTTTTTGGCATTCATGATGCGTGGACTTAAAGATCAAAGTTTATATGTGGTGTGTTTGTGTCTGCCTTCATGATGAACTGACAAGCTGTTTTGATTTTCCAGGAACACTGTTTTCCTGGATGTCTGCGCTGCATATTGTGTAATAAGATGGTGTTGAGGGCACCCTGCTCTCTGGTTCTGAGTTGTGCTTCCGCCACACTAAATGACAACCCTGTTATGATGTACAAAAAAAAAAATCAGCCAGGATGTGGATGGGCTTGGCAAGGTCTTTAGGCGTGTAAAAGGAATGCAAGGCTTCCATTTACTCATGACAGCATGGACTTGGTCCAAAAGGTTGTTGAACATAAAAGGTAGTGAGGCTATCGTCATCATAGCAGGGTATGCACCAGCCTTGCTTGGCTTTCAAAAATTACAAACAACGCTTTTCCTGCAGCTTTTTTTTTTTTTTTTAGTTTAGTTTATTTATTCATTTCATATTTAAAAAACACAAAAAAAATATTTACAAAATCACATAGTAAAAGTAGACAATACATAAAATGAAAGGTGGCAGAAGAAGAAAATGATATTATAGTATCTGCCCCTTCTTTAAAACAAAAATTAACTCAAATTATCAAATTATCAAATCAGACAACAATCATTTTTGAATAATATACCATGACAAATAACTTATCTCAATTATATGGTACACTTTAGATAAATTAATATATGTATCTTTTCAAAAATCCTGTCTTAATCATTTTCTTGAACATAGGCATTGTCTTTACTATTTTAACATTATTTTCCAAACCGTTCCACAGACTTATACCTTGAATTAGAGTAGACCGACCCTTCAAACCAGTCATGTACTGTGGTTTTACAAAAATGTTCATTCCCTTAAGATTATAGGTACTTTTCCTTTTTTTTTAAATGAGTTTGAATGTTTGGAGGTAGCGTGCAGTTATGAGCTTTAAACAGTATTAAAAGAATGTGGTAGTCAACCAAATCATAGAACTTCAATAATTCCAACTGACTAAACAAAATACTAGAAGGATGACAATAATGCTTTCTTGTAATAATTCGTATAGCTCTTTTCTGTAAAATTAAAACCGGCCTAGTTATAGTTTTATACGCTGTTCCCCACACATTTATACAATAAATTAAATGAGGCACTATAATTGTATTATATAGCAAGTACAAGGCTTTATCATTCAAGAAATCCCTAACTTTATACAGCACTGCAATGGACTTAGACATCTTAGTTCTTACAAACTTTACGTGCTGTTTCCATGACAGTTTAATAACACCCAAAAACTTTATCTCCCTTACCCTGTTTATCTCAACACCATCAATATTGAATGGAACGTCGACAGTTATCTTTTTTTTACTTATTATCTTATAATTAGTTTTATCAAGGTTCAATGATAACTTGTTTAATTTAAACCAAGTTTGTATTTTAACAAACTCAATATTCATCAACTCAAACATTTGTTCCAAATCTTTACCCAAACAAAAGAAAGTAGTATCATCGTCAAAAAGAACACATTTAAGGATACTGGACACCTTCATTAAATCATTTACATATAAGATAAATAACTTAGGTCCCAGTACCAAGCCTTGTGGCACTCCAGACAAAACATTACATAGATTAGATCTCATATCATCAATTTGTACAAACTGTTTTCTGTCTTTCAAATAACTAAATATCCACTGCAAAGCTGGTCCTCTAATACCATATTTTTCCAATTTATCAAGTAGAATGGTGTGGTCAATAGTGTTGAATGCCTTTTTTAAATCAACAAATGTACTTATGCAATTTTGTTTTGGATCTATAGCTGTGGTAACTTGCTCCATCAACTTCATAAGCACCATGGATGTTGAGTTATTTGATCTGAAACCATATTGACCGTTATTCAAAATGTTATTTTTATCAAGAAATAAGTCGAGTCTGGTTACAAATAGTTTTTCTAAAATTTTTGAGAATAGTGGTAATAATGATATAGGCCTGTAATTATTAAATACATATTTATCGTCATTTTTAAACAGAGGAATTACTTTTGCTATTTTCATTCTCTTTGGGAATATCCCAGTTGAAAATGACAAGTTACATATATACGTAAATGGCTCGATTACATAACTCATTATTTCTTTCTTAACCATCATATCCATTTATTCACAATCTTTTGATCTTTTGTCAGTGAAATTTCTAACTACCTTCATTATTTCTTCCTTATCAGTTCCCTTCAGAAACATAATGTTTGTACAACCATTGATCAAATAACTCACATTTTTATCCACTCTTGGTATTGAATTTGCAAGGGTAGATCCAATATTTACAAAGTAATTATTAAAACCATTAACAATTGCATTTTCATCATGGATTTCCTCATTATTTTCCACGAAATGTTGTGAAAGACCCACACTAACCTTGTTTTTTTCAGTACACTGTTCATTACTCGCCACGTTGCCCTCATGTCACCATTGCTTTTATGTAATAATTCACTACAATATTCCCTCTTATGGTTTCTTATGATCCCAGTTAACTTGTTTTTATATTTTTTATATTTATTTTCTGCCTCTTGTGTTCTGGATTTCAAAAAACACGAGTACAGATAATTCTTTTTTTACAAGCATTTCTCAATCCTGTTGTCATCCATGGTTGATCAACAATTTTTTTCTTTAAATAATCTTTTTGCACACAATTTTTTTATGCAAAACCTCTAGAATATTCATAAATGTTTCATAAGATTCGTTTACATCATTCACATACACATCATTCCAGTTTTGGTTATCTAAATCATTCTTCATTCGTTCATGCTTTTTTTGGATGTGTTTATTATTGTTTTCTTTTGTTCTTCTGTTTTTAAGGTATTTTGATCATTATTATAGATAGCAAAAATTGGTAAGTGATCACTTAGGTCATTAACAAGAATACCAGCTGTCACTTCCCCATTTGTTGTATTTGTGAAAATGTTATCTATTATTGTGGCACTATGAGTTGTTATCCTAGTGGGTTTGGATATTAACGGATACAGATTCAAGCTATATATTGAATTTATAAATGTATTGATTTTGTTTGTATCTGTTGTGTTTCCTAGATCGATATTAAAGTCTCCACATAAAAAAAATGGTTTTATTGATGTTTTTTTTCCCATTAGTTCCACTATTTTATCAGTAAATATTTCAATCTTTGAGCTTGGTGACCTGTATGCACAGCTAACTATGACATTTTTATCATTCCTACTTAGTTTTTCTATTGTTACTATTTCCATAATATTATCAACAGTTAGTGACATTTCACGAATCAATTTACATCTTATTTCATCCTTAACAAATAGAGCGACTCCACCACCTCTTCCACTCTGTCTATTCATATGAAATAACTCATAGCCTTCAATTTGAATATTTGTACTTTCATCATTGAGCCATGTCTCTGATAGTGCTATTATTTCAAATGTTCTCTTTAATTGTTTTAAATAGTCTTTTATATTGGATAGATTTGCATTTAAACTTCTACTGTTAAAGTGTATAATAGAAAGACCTCCATATGTTATGTTGATATCATTAAACTGATCTTCACTGAAATATTTACAATCTTTTATAACTGGAAAAAAATCTGTATCAATTACATTTTCAATGTTATATATTTTAGATTCTGAGTCCTCGGTTGTAAACATGGTTAACATACCGGTACCTGTTCATCAGACGGTATATAAAGTTGGATGTGAATTAAATTAAGTAGTTAGTAATTTAACCTCTTAAAATCATTTAAGTTTTTCCAAGTATTATCCACGTTGTCCACCTTTAGCTCGCTGGAGAAGTAGCAGCTCTCTCCGGAATGCACGTTCCCGACAAAACCTGTCCAATGCGACATGCGTTGTCCACCACCGCCCACGGCAGAAGAAACCCAGCGGCACCACCAGCCAGTCTGCTGGAGCAGAACCTGCGAGACGACGCCCAGGGCAGAGACACTACCGGAAGTCAACACCGCAGAGTTTTTCCCAACAAAAAAGAAAACTCAGAGGAAAGATAAAAAATCCAGGCGAAAAGAAAAAAACATTGGAAGCAAAACGATGATTAGGTTAATGATTTGTTGTCTGAATGACAAGTTAGACGCCAGCAGATGGGAGTCCACACGGAGCTCGCACAGACACGTCCACACCCGCCGCCATCTTTTCCATCTTTATGCTTATCCAGCTTTATGCCTAGGCTATGTCATAATGCTACATAGCATTATACTAATGATCTAGTAGATAGTAGACCATGTTCTGATGGGGTCGGAGAGAGTTGTGTCAGTATGGATCTATGGCGTGGCATAGGGACATAGGGTGTTAGTGTGAATTTGGTGCTGACTTGTGGGGATGCAGGAGAGCATCAGGGACATAAAGGTTCAAGGCAAGTTTATTGTCAGTCGCATCACATGTGTTAAATGAGGTGGAACAGACGTGTGTATTCAAGGTATATATTGTATAAAAAGAAAGAGTACACAAGGATCTAAGATATGATACACAATAAGCAATAAAGGAGTGGCAGGGAAGAAAACTACTGTATATGGCAAGTGTAAGAACATGACAGCATCATGACTTCCTTCACACTGAAGAAGGTTTTTCATATTTCCTTTGATCCAGCTGAGTTCCAATAGTCCATTGAGGTTTAAGAAAGCACAGTGAGGTTATTGTCCAGTGTAAAGGGGAGACTAAGAATGACTGACATGGCACACAAGTCACATTCAGCAAAGATATATATCAGGCAAATAAGTTGCATAAATTATGTTAATAATATAATTGGAAACTGACTTTTTTTTTTCTAATTTACAATATATGAAATATCTATCGAAATGCTGACTGGCCTTGATAATTAGGTGCAGCACAAATTTTCTATACAGGTCTAATAATGTAATAAAAATACATACATTTGCTATTTTCCTTTTAAAAATGCAGCAGTGTTTACAGATGCAAATGAGCTGTTTCTAAATGATGTGCTTCCTGCTGTGGATGATAAAAAAATAACACATAATCAACAACACCCCAGTCAAATCTCTGTCTCTGAGGAGATGAAACATTTTTCATCATAAACTAAGTTTTCATATTGTTTGTCAGGTTTTATCTCCAGTGGGAAGATTAAATGAAAAGTACATAATGCAGAATCCTAAACACCACTTGTGCTGCAAAATATTGTGAGTTGTGAGCCTTTGATTATCTTGTCCTTAAAACTTTCATTGTATTCC
>JBBPBX010002151.1:83464-93550 GCA_038048925.1 Garcialebias charrua | reverse complement strand
AGGTGTGATTAACAGATGGTTGACTTGTAGGAGGGATTTGATTTGTAGAAGTTTGATTATTAGATAAAGTGGCTGATTTTCCGTTTGTAACTGTGTCAAATAATGAACTAGAAGCAACAAAATGTTTATTGAAACAGTTCAGGATCTCGTGCTTATTTGACACAGGAACAGAGTCAACAAGAAATTGTGATGGGAGGTCAGATGATTGGGGGGTGCCTGAGAGAGATTTAATGGTTTTCCAGAATTTTTTTGGATCATTTAGATTTTTGGAGGTCTGAGATAAGAAGTAGTTACGTTTTGCGGCTTTGATGGCAGTTGTGCATTTATTCCTTAGCTGCCGAAATTTCAACCAATCAGTGTCTGAGTGTGATTTTCTTGCTGCGGCCCAAAGATGATCTCTCCAGTGTAGGAGATCAGCTAGTTCAGGAGTAAACCAGGGGCTGTCACGGCCCTTTATCCTGAACTGCCGGAAAGGTGCGTGTTTGTTTACAAAGAGAATGAAACTATTATGAAAATAGTTCCAAGCGGTGTTCACGTCATTGAATTGTAGGATATGTTGCCAATCAAAGTGGGATAGATCCCAAAGGAATGACTGTTCACAGAAACGTTTCAAATCCCTTTTTTGAATTATTCTGGGCTTAGCAGGTGGAAGTTTAGTAGATCTAAGAGCTGCTATTACGGAATGATCACTCAAAACGTTAGCAAATACACCTATACCAGGAAATTTGTGAGGAGCATTTGTGAAAAACAGATCTAAGGTAGAAGATTTTTCAGGACATTTTATGTTTGGTCTGGTGGGAGAATCGATAAGTTGTGTTAGATTGAGAGATAGGCAACATTCCTTGAATTTATCACAGAGGGGGGTCGACTCATTCCAATCAATGTTGAAATCTCCAGCCATAACAATCTCATTGTGTTTTAAATTTCCTATGAATTCAGTCAGGGAAGACAGAGCTTCAGGTGTTGCGGAGGGGGGACGATAACATCCAACAACAGTTAAGGGCTGACCTCCTTTCAAAGTGATGTTCACAGCTAAAGCCTCAAACTGGTTTGCGATTGTTTTTTTAGATGCAATCCTGGCAGCCAAAGAATCTCTGATGTAAATAGCGACTCCACCTCCCCTTGTATTACGATCACAACGATAGATCTTAAATTCATTGATTGCCAGGTCATTTTTCGAAACAGATTTTTTGAGCCAAGTTTCAGAGATAACGATCACATCTGCCCCAGAAGAAGTGATTAGGATTTTCAATTCATCAAGTTTTTTTAGAAGGCTACGAGCGTTTACATGCAGAAAACGGAGACCTGAAATATTTTTAAACTCATTAGGTGTACAGTAGTTAGTGATTGGCCCTGGGTTTGGCTGAATCCCTGAGATCAATAACAACATTAATATCAGACATTTACTTGACTTCTTTGTCAGTGATGTGTAATTACAGGAGTTAACAGTGTGACATTTTGCCCCCATAATTGAACCATGTGAAACATTGATGAAGACACGATCATTCAGAGCCCAAAAACAATGAAAGTCGCTGTGATGGGCAGATCCAGATGTGTTGATAAGATTCAGTGATTCCAGGTAGTCTGAGAACTGAAAATAAGGACAGTAATATGAATGATGCAGAAAAGTTTCAGAGCATGAGGCATCACAAATTAAATGGGCAAACAAATCCGTTGTGAAGGACCAACTGTAGCTTGTATTGTCCCAACTATAGTTTGTATTGGGCTGAGGAGGGCACCAGCCCCCCTGTGAAGATGAATTGAAGCGGCCATGGTCCGCTGGACCCAGAATCAACAGGTAGAAACAGATAATTTGCAACAAATAGATTGCGCTGCCAGGAAGACTTGAAATTGAAGACATGATCCCAGCCTGTTTCAGGTCAGCAGGGAGCAATCAGATCAGCTGCACTTCAAAGCAGCCGCGTGTCCCTCTGATCTGATCCAGCTGCTGTTCTGTGCTCCTGCGCTCGGTGACGTCACAGCTGCTGCTCGGTGATTCTGTGCTCCGCACCACTTGAGGCCAACCCCGTTTGAAACAACAAGGCTGAGATTCCGTTCAGTTGCTGCTCCAATCAGATCAGCTGCACATCAAAGCAGCCGCGCGTCCCTCCAGTCGTCCCTCCAGCTGAGCACTGCGCGACACTGGTCTGATCCAGCTGGATTAAAGACGGTGTCCCCACAGCCAGTTCGATTCGGTTCTGGTCCAGTCAGAAACACCTCCCCCGATGCTCACGAACCAGGTACGTTATCTTCCCCCCACGCCACGAGGTCAACAAAGGACAGCAGAAAAAGTCAGCATGATAGTCTGAAAAACTTCCCTGCAATCTTGTTGAAACCAGGAGAAACCACAGGAGAACCGCAGGTCCAGGTGCAGGTGGGACGTTCAAACGGGCCAGTGAGAGTGGCAGAAGAAACACCGGGTCTTCGTGGGCGGCTCTCCGGCTTTGGGGCTCACCTGGCCGGGCAAGGTAGCTCAGAATGACCGGTGAGGTGAAAATGTCCGAACCTGGTCCGACAGAATTTTTTTGAACGGTCCCGTCCGGCTCTCTGAGTTACTGAACACCGAATTCAGATGGAAGATGGACCAGCTTTGGTCCAATTCGAAAAACGGGTCAGTTAGATGATAAAAATACTCAGAGAGACCAGAGGTGCTGCCGCTCGTTAGTTCGCCGGAACCGGAAGGACATAATGTACACTTCACATGCACGTTCTTGCCTTTTACCTCAAGGAGAGTAAAGTGATTTCTGTATTTCCACTTTGAAAACGCCAACTTTCCCTCCAGACTCGCCATTGCTGCCAGACTTCTGTTAACTTTTCAGCAGCGTGTGTGAACTGAACAACAAAACCGCTGATTGGCTGACCTCTACCTGACACTCTACCTTAGCCAATCAGCATCATCCTTGTTGTTTCGCCCCTCCCTCCCCTCTGCTCCCACGTCTGCTCCTACCCTCCCTCCCCTCTGCTCCTTCCCCTTCCACCTTCCCTCACCAAGGGGGAAAAAAGTAAACAAGCAGCGAGAGACAGCGCGCGGAAGACAAAATAACGTACACCATTTTAGTGTTTGTAACGGTAACGGCGTTGTAACAATAGACAGAGTAACTACTTAGATTACCCGTTAATGAAAAAAAGAACTCCGTTTGTAACGCCGTTTATTTATAACTCTGTTATTCCTATCACTGCTCACCAGTCCACCATTTCTTTGAACTTTCTTTTATTTTATTTTCCTTTGGACGCTGATCCAGGAAAGGACGCTCCAGTCCTGGTGAGAAGCCTGGGAGGACCTTGCCAGCTTGGAGTGGCTTTAGTTTAGTTTATTAAAATTTGTTTTAATTATTTTCTGTGTCAGTGTCCACTTTGTATGTTTTGGTCCTAACGAGTCGTAACATATAAAATGGCCGCTCGTCCGGGATATGAATGAACGAGCTGTTTAGGTTGGTTTAGTTTTCATTCAGTAGTTGTGCTGGATTTGAATGAATGAGCAGTTTAGGTTAGTTTAGGATTTCTCTGGGTTTTGAATGAACAAGCTAGTTTAAGAGTTGTACTGGATTTGCATGAGCTAGTTTGTGTAGTGGTAAGTTGTACGTGTTCTGTGCACCTACTGTGCAATATTTGAGCTTGGGTGCTTAAATATTTATTGGGGAGCTCGTTGCTGAGCTAGATTAGTTAAAACACAGTGTTTGTGACATGAAATTTCACAAATAGCATTGAGCTACTGTATGTTTTGTGTGTTCTGTGCAGTGCACAGCGGACGCACCTGAAGGTGTTTGGTGGGTTGAACAGTTTTGCTGTTTATTAAGGGCTTGTCAAATAGGTCCTGTAAAATGTTGTAACCTTAGGTTTGTGAAGGACTTGACTTCAGCAGTTGGAAGCTGGCTGAAGCTTCTCATTGTTGCTGATAGCACTGAGTAATCAGCTGTGTGTGTATGTGTGTGTGTGTGTGTGTGTGTGTGTGTGTGTGTGTGTGTGTGTGTGTGTGTGTTACTGCTGCTTGTGGTACATTCAAGGGCAGTAGGGCATTTGTGTTTTGGTTCACTGTCATCTGTGTGCTGAACACTTGATGGTGAGCTGTTTTGGGTAAGCTGTTTTAAAAAGAACTGTTTACTGTTTTGCTCACAAACATGTATGTTTTAAAGAGATTCCTTGAACAGCCCACGTTTGATGTCTTCAGAACCTGCATGAGAGAGCAGATGTTGAATATAGCAAAAAAAATTAAGATTGACACTAGAGAATTTGAACGTGATGGTTGGTTTGAAGGTGGACTACTGACTAAATTAATTCAACTTGGGGTTGTTGTGATGCCTGATTATGGACATTCAAATGAAAATGAAGTTGCTTTAAGAAAAAAAAGCTTGAAGAACAATTGAGAAAAGAAAAATAGCTTATTTCACAGAAGCTCGAAGCTGCCAAAAGGGAATTACAACTTAAATAGCAGACTTTCTTAAAAGAACAGGAACTAGAACAATAAAGACGTAAAGTTGCTTTGGAGGAAAAGAAGTGTCTTCATGAACAAGAAGAATTAAGACTTCAAGCTGCTCGGGAAGAGAAGAGACGTCTTCTGAAGCAAGAACTGCAAGAAGAGTCTGAGAAAAAAATACTGAAGTTGCAGAAGGAGTTGAAAGAGTTGAGGCTCAAAGCTAAACTGAAAAAGCAACTGGAAAAACAACGTTCTTTTCCCACCATGTGTCATCTAAAGGTGACACCAGAGCCTTGTACTCAAGCAGGTGAGGCTCTCTCAATTCTATAGGAGATGGCGCCACAAGAACATCGTCTTCAGGAGGGAGAAGATTGAGGATGACATCAATCTGGGTGACAGTCTTTTCTTATTTCATGTAACTGAACTTGGAACTAAACATGAAACAGAACCTGAACTAATCCCAGTTCAGTCAGATGGGGATTTTAAAAACTTTGATGAGTTGAATGAACTTGACATTAACCTGTGTGAATGTTTTTTATTCAGTTCTGAAGCAGAGGAAGCCCCATTGAACTTGACTGATGAGGACCCAGAAGAAACAGTTCCTCCTGTTTCATTGCATTCTTCTGTAGCTCCTGCTAAAAACAATGATGGAGATGATGATGTTGACTTAAGTGACACATTCATGATGAGTCCTGAAGAGATAAAAGTTCCTATAAAAACGGAAGTGAGTGTAACTGAAATAGATGAAGAAAAACTTTTGTTGTCCAGACAACTGTTGATTGACCTTCAGAAAGAAGTCAACAATGACATGGGGGACAGTCTTCCTCTGCTGTTTGGAACTGAACTATCCCTAGTTCAGTCAGGAGAGGACCTAAACATCTCAAAGAAGGTGAAGTCACACAAAACTATTCCACCTGTTCCTTTGTATTCTCTTGCAGAAAACAATGAAAGAGTTGTGAAGAACAATGTGTGACTGATTACTAAAATTGCAGCAAAAATGCATTTTTGCTGTCTGTGAAATGTGAGGTGCTACAACCCTACATTGAGCACATTGTACATGATTCTGTGTCTAACTGTCTCTGTTCTTACAGTGTGACTGAGAGCAGAGCTGTTGAAACGTACACAGGGACGTTGTCCGGTGCACAGAATGAGGACAGATCCCACTTGACTGTCAAGACCAGTATTCAGTCACACACTGGCACCTTTAATGGTGGTGTTGGTATTTGTTTGGGGTCTATGGCTGATAAAAAGCTTTTCAGGGTAAACTTAGACAAGCGTTGCTTGTATGGTTTTAAAACTTTTTGAGTGTGACGTAGAATACCTGTTAGCAGTTTGATGGACTTGTTTTTAATGATGTTTTTAGTCCATTTAGGTGGTATAATCACTACATTTTTAACCCTCAGTTTTTTTGTATGGGTGGATGTGTGATGTTTTCCTCTAACGTACACATCACCCCCATACAAAATAACTTTTGGTGGGGGTGTTATGTACCTGAGGGTGCTCAGAGTTTTTAAAACATCATTGTTGTGTTTAGGTTGGCTGCAGTCTGCTAAAGAAAGCACCAGCAACCTGTAGCTGCACTTTTTTCTCTCAGCCTAATCAGGCTTGATTAGCTCAGGTGAAACACCTGTTGGCTCTCAGCCTTTTAAATAGTCTGAGCTAAGACCTGAGCACTGTGGAGCCTTGTACAGAGCAAATGTGAGGTTGAGATTGCCAACTGAGGTTGGTGGACGCAAGCAAGGGTGCTTGTTGGAACAACTTGTGATCCTGTTAAAGGTAAATCAAGTTTTGATTAAGGTAGCTGTATTGCTACCTATGTGTGTTCCAGAGTGTTTTCCATCCACTCTGATCACTGAGTGTTGAGCTATCATGCTAGTTTTTGTGAGCTAAAGCTCTTGAGGTTTGGGGTTGTTTAAACAGCTCCTGTAGAGCAAGGGTGCTCTTATCACAGCTCTAGTGTTTGCTAGAGTTGTGTGTGTGGTGAAAGCTTGATACAACAGGGTTTGTTAATCAAGTAGAGGCTGGTGTGGAAAGACACCAGATGTCAGCTAAGGTTCACTGGAACTGCTGAAGATACACTTACAGGCAACTAAGTGTTGATTGACAGCTGTAAAGCTGTAGGATGTGCAAACATTGAGGAGAGCTCCACCTTCTCATTTTGTTTGTGAGTTTGCTTCTAGGGGGAGAAGTAGTTGAGCTGGTTAAGCTCTTAAAGTGACTCTGACTGATTGTTTTAGAGTTCTGTGAGGACTAAGGCACCTTAAGTGCTAGTTAAACCTTTGGCCTGTGCCTATGAGGCTTGTTTAAGTTTGGAAACACTGAGGGCAGTGTCTGGACAGTTGTCCAAGAGGAGAACAGCTGGGGATAACAATGAGGGACTGTTACCTTTTTCTCTTTTTCATTTTATTTTGTACTTTTGACTGCGTGAGGGTTGGTAGCCTAGATTTCACATTTTTATTTTATTGATAAGTGAGGGCCTTGTTGGTTATAGGTAGATCGTCACCTGGGGAAACACTACGGCCCTATATTGGGGTTGGGTTTGCCTGGGTGGCGTTTTCTTGTGTTTGGCCAGACTCACCGGTCCACTATTTCTTTGAACTTTCTTTTATTTTATTTTCCTTTGGACGCTGATCCAGGAGAGGACGCTCCAGTCCTGGTGAGAAGCCTGAGAGGACCTTGCCAGCTTGGAATGGCTTTAGTTTAGTTTAATAAAATTTGTTTTAATTATTTTCTGTGTCAGTGTCCACTTTGTATGTTTTGGTCCTAACGGGTCGTAACATACACTCAAAATGTTTTAAAACCAAAAAGGCATCTCTGATCTGACATAAATCTGACAAGCTTTTGTTTTGCTTGACAAATGCTAACATAATTTCTGATGTAGTCAGTCTATGAAGAAGAGAGTTGACTTTTAGTTGCAGACATGGAGGAATTGTTCTCCATCTTAGCACTGGTCAGTGTTGGACAACTCTCTCCATTTAGCTGTAGCGACACCTTCTGGTCAACTGTAGCAGCTTTGCTTTCAGCTATTCTGAAAATACAAGAGAGCGTGTTAGACAATGAGTTATGGTCAACACGATGTGGCAGCATTGTACCACACTCAGACTGCACAGTTAATAACAAGTCGAGTTCTTCAGACTCATCTGCTGCTTCCTGTTGAGGCACTGGTCCCACGTTGTTCACTACCACTGTCTCTCTCGTTCCTGTTGCTGGAACAGGACATAAGGGAGCATGAGGAAAGGTTATGTATGTCTTTACCTCCTCTGAGCTCTTCAGGTCCTCTCCTGACTGAACTAAGGATAGTTCAGTTCCAAACAGCAGATTAAGACTTTCCCCATGCCGATGTTGTCGTCTTTATTTTTCAGTTCCATCAACTGTTGTCTGGACAACAAAAGTTTTGCTTCATCTACTTCATTTGCAAACATTTCTGTTTTTACAGGAACTTGTTTCTCTTCAAGACTCATCATAAAACTATTGCTTAAGTTGACATCATCATCAACTCCATCATTGTTTTTAGCAGGAGCTACAGAAGAATACAAAGAAACAGGAGGAACTGTTTCTTCTTGGTCCTCATCAGTCAAGTTCAATGGGGCTTCTTCTATTTCAGAACTGAATAAAAAGCAGTCACATAGGTTAAGGTCAAGTTCATTCAGCTCATCAAAGTTTTTAAAATCCCCATCTGACTGAACTGGGATTTGTTCAGGTTCAGTTTCATGTTCAGTTTCATGAAATAAGAAGAAACTGTCACCCAATTCGACGTCATCCTCAATCTTCTCCTCCTGAAGACAATGTTCTTGTGGCGCCATCTCCTGTAGAAGTGTGGGAGGCTCACCTTCTTGAATGCAAGGCTCTGGTGTCGCCTTTAGAAGACACACAGTGGCACACAAACGTTGCTTTTCCAGTTGCTGAAACGTTGCTTTTCCATTTGCTTTTTCAGTTCAGCATGGAGCTTGATTTCTCTTTTTGACTCCAATCTTTCTTGCTCCAACTCTCTCAGCAACTCCTGTCTTTCTTGCTCCAACTCTCAGCAACTCGTCTCTTCTCTTCCTGAACAGCTTGAAGTCTCTGTCGTTCATTTTCTTCTTGTTCTTGTTCTTGTTCCCGAAGACGCTTCTCTTCTTCCTCCAAAGCAGCTTGATGTTCTTGTTCCTGCTCTTTTAAGAAAGTCTGAGTTGTAGTTCCCTTTTGGCAGTTTCAAGCTGTCGTTCTCTTTGTTTTTCTTTAAACGTAGCTCGCTCCTGCTCAAAAGCAGATCGCTCATCTTCAAGCTTCTTTCTCTCCATGGCAATCAAACGTTCTCTTTCCTCCTCCTTTTCTCTCTAACGCAGTTGCTCATTCATCTTGGGAAATATCCCAAGTTGTTTTAATTCATAAAACAGTACCCACTCTAACCATTCATCATCAGCAAATTTCCTAATTTCAGTGTTAAAATGGTTTGCTACACTTAGCTTCTGTTCTTCCGTGCAGTCTACAAAGACCTGCACTGTGGGCTGTTCAAGAAATTTCTTTAAATTGAAAGCCATGTTGTTGAGCAAAACAGTAAACAGTTTTGTTAAACAGCTTACCCAAAACAACTCACCATCAAGTGTTCAGCACACAGATACACAGTGAACCTAAAGACAAATGTCCTACTGCCCTTGAATGTATCACAGGCTGCAGCACACACACACACAGCTGATAGTACTCTGCAATCAGCACCAAAGAGAAGCTTCAGCCAGCTTCCAACTGCTGAAGTCAAGTCCTTCACAAACATGAGTTGACAAAATGTTACAGGACTATTTGTCAATCCCTCAATACACAAACAGCAGACAACTCTGTTGTTCAACCACATTCAACACCTTCTTAACACCTATGGGGCAACAACTGTGCACTGCACGGAACACACAAAAATATAGCTCAAGGCTATTTGTGAAACTGAATGTCACAAACACTGTGTTTTAACTAATCTAGCTCAGCAACGAGCCCCCATTAAATAGTTAAGCACCCATGCTCAAACAATGTCTGTTTAGAGCAGACAAGTACACAAGTTGCCTAATCAAACTTCCCGAATAACCCATATCACAGCACTCCCAGATGTGCTCAAAACACACAGATCACAACAAGGCAAAGCTTTTAGTAATCCTAACCAAAACAAGCTCAACAAGCTCATTCATTCATATCCCGGATAACACCTAAACACCTAAACTAACCTAGCTCGTTCATTCATATCCAGCATAACTACTGAATTAAAACTAAACTAACCTTAACAGCTCGTTCATTCAGATCCCGGACGAGCGGCCATTTTATATGTTACGACCGGTAAAGGCCACAACATACAAATGGACATTAGACACAAAAAAAGACTTATAACAAATTTTATTGAACTAAAACTAAAACCATTCCAAGCTGGCAAGGTCCTCCCAGGCTTCTCACCAGGACTGGAGCATCCTCTCCTGGATCAGCATCCAAAGGAAAAGAAAATTAAGAAAAAGTACAAACAAATGTTGGACCGGTGAGTGTGGCCAAAAACAAGAAAACGCCACCCAGGCAGACCCAATCCTATACAGGACCGTCGTGTCTCCCCAAGCAACGATCTACCTTACCAAAAAAAAAAACTAAATAAACAAAACACGAGAACTGGACTACCTACACCCACACAGTCAAAAGTACAACAAAATGAGAAAGAAAAAAAAGGT
>JBBPBX010002151.1:43131-83428 GCA_038048925.1 Garcialebias charrua | reverse complement strand
TGTTAACCTCAGTTGTCCCCCTCTTGGAAAACTGCACAGACACTGCCTTCAGTGTCTCCTAAAATTAACTCAAACAGGCCTCAGTGGCACAGGCTCACACCTCCTAAATTTAGGCCAATGTTTCAACTGGCTCTTAAGGAACCTCAACCCACACAGAACTCTAATTGACAGTCAGTTCAAGAGCTTCAACAGCTCACCTACCACTCCCCCTGGAGCAGACTCACAAACAGGCGGAGACGGTGGAGCTCTCCCAATGTTTGTACACTCAACAGCAACTCGGCTGTCAATCCACACTCAGCTTTGTTTTAAGTGTGTCTTCAGCTGGTTCAATAAACCGTAGCTGACCAAACAAGCTTAAACTTGATTCACAAGCTTCCAACTTGCTTCCACTAGCTTTCACTATGCCCAACTCTAGTAAACACTAGAGTTGCACATGAGCAACCCTTTTGCTCCACATGTACTGTTTAAGCAACACAGTCCTTTTAAAGCCTTAGCCCAACACAAAGTGGTCAGAGTAGGTGGAGTACACTCTGAAACACACACACATGCAGCATACAACTGCTTTGATCAAAACTTGGTTTACCTGCAACAGGATCCCTAAGTAGTTCCAACAAGCCCTAGCTTGCGTCGACCAAACTCAGTTGGCAATCTCAACCTCACATTAGCTCCCAGTAAGGCTCCACAGTGTTCAGGTCTCAGCTCAGACTATTTAAAAGGCTGACAGCCAACAGGTGTTTCACCTGAGCTAATCAAGCCTGATTAGGCTGAGAGAAAAAAGTGCAGCTACAGGCTGCTGGTGCTTTCTTTAGCAGACTGCAGCCAACATAAACACAACAATATGTTGTTGTTTTTTTAACTCTGAACCTCCTCAGGTTCATAACACCATCCATTTGCAGAAAGCAGCAGTTGAAAACAGTGTTGACTTCTGGGAAGTGAACTGATGGCTTCTGGGTAACATAGTTCTTTAGACTGGCAAAAACAGCATAGGCTTATTGAAAGAAAACTACAAAGTACAAAATGATGACACATTTAATTTTTTTTATTTCATTTATTTTTTTATGTTATATACAGTACTGTATGTACACAAAACGTGATAGAGTGAGTACACAAAAGTCAAACAGCAATGTAGCGAGGGATTACTGTACTTCAAAAAACAAAGTAAAATGAAACGTGTCATTATTTTACACTTGAGTGAAACTACACAGTGCCGCAGTTGGTAAAGCTGATGCCTCTCAGCGAGCAGGTCTCTGGTTCAAATCCCGGTCTGGGGGCCTTTCTGGGTGGAGTTTACATGTTCAGCATGCGTGGGTTTTCTCCGCACACTCCAGTTTCCTTCCACAGATCAAAAACATGCATGTTAGACTGATTGATAACTAAATTATCCCTAGGTGTGAGTGAGAGAGTGAATGTTTGTCTCGTTTGTCTCTGTGTGTTACTGTTGTGGACTGGAAACCTGTCCAGGGTGTCCCCTGCCCCTCACACAGTGATTGCTGGAAATGGGCACCGGCGACCCCTGTGACCCAAAATGGAAGAAGCGGGTAAAAGATGATGGATGAATGGAATTTATAAAGACCAGTTATTCTTAGTATTTAATGTTGTGAATTTAGAACAGATCAAGGTTTACTCTCAGATCTTCTGTGTCCAACAGAGAAACCTCAGCCTGTCCTCTCTGTGTCTCCATCATGGCTGAGTCCTGGAGCCTCAGTGACTCTGAGCTGTGAGCTCCATCATCCGTCTGCAGGATGGAGGTTCTTCTGGTATCAAGTTGTTCCCAAACCATCGAGCAACAGCTACAACTATGAGCTGCTGTCTGGTCGCTCCTACATGTCTGAACAGAACTCCTACATCATCCATGGACAGAAACACACAGCAGGATATGTGTGCAGAGCAGGAAGAGGAGAACCAGAGTATCACACTGACTACAGTCAACCAAAGTTTGTCTGGTCTGAAGGTCAGTTTTGTTTCTGAGCTCTCAGTGAGATCAAGTTATTGTTTCTTTGACAGTCAGTGGTTTGTAATCTGCAATATTTACAACCAGTTCTCATCTTGACAATAGGACCACATTTAGTTAATTTGCTGCAAGAACATTTTGTTGGTAAAATAACAGAACAGCACAAAAATATGAGTTACCGGTACTTTGAATTATGTTGGTTAGATATTTTAAAGCAGTTTTATTAATTATCATTCTGTATGTAGCAGAATTCACAACTGATTGTTTAATATTAAATCTTTATTGTTTCCATCCCTGGTTGAAGTCTCGTTCTGTTTGTCTCCCAGATGTTGATCCAGCAGTGTCTCTCAGTGTGAATCCTGACAGAGTTCAACACTTCAGTTCTCTCTCTGTCTCACTGAGCTGTGAAGGAAACTCTACTGAGTGGAGAGTGAAGAGGTTTACAGAAACAGGTCTCCTGTCAGACTGCTCCATGTGGGGAACACAGACTGGATCCTCATGTACCATAAAGTCTTACTGGTCTGGTAGTGGAGTGTTCTGGTGTGAGTCTGGATCAGGAGAGTTCAGCAATGCAGTCAACATCACTGTACAGAGTATGTTATCATTTCTTAGAGTTTTACTTAACTGTGGATATCACATTCTTAGTTTTGGACAGATTAGTCGTAATTTGGAGGGTTGATTGTGAAAATGGGACAAAACTGCAGCTTGAAGAATTTATGAACTTTGTTAAACTAAAACATCTGAACTAAACATCAGTTCTTCTTATACTGAGAACAGATGTTAAACTTGTTTTGTTCTAAACTTGTGACTTTAAGCTTGATCCAATGTGATGATGTGATATCTTGAGAGATGTTTCCTTGTTTAAAAAATATTGGAGTGACTCTCAGCTACTACCACACTAATTTTGCGCTCATTGGCTGTAAAATTGACTGAGTCATAATTTTTTGTGTTTGTTCAGGTCTCTTAGTGTAGAGTGTTGTACATGAAACTTGTTGTAGTTTTAATAACAAGTGTCTCATGAAACATCAGATTCAGATTCAATAAAACTAAAGAAATGTTAAAAAAAAAAATCAAATGTCAGAAGTTATAACATAAAAGTAAACGTTATTGATTCTCCATGAGCCAGATGTTTCTGAACATGAACACCAGCTGACTGAAGCTGTTTTACAGAAGATGATGATGATGATATCATCCTGGAGAGCCCCGTCCATCCTGTGACTGAGGGAGATGCTGTTACTCTGAGCTGCAGACTGAGAGAACAAGAACTTCTTTCTGATGTGATTTTCTATCACAACAACAAACTTCTCCTAAATGATGGAAGAGGGGAGCTGAAAATGTCTGCAGTGTCAAAGTCACATGAAGGTTTCTACAAGTGTGAACGTTCAGGAAAGACGTCACCACAGAGCTGGATGTCAGTTAAAGGTGAGGAGGGTTAAAATATTCAATGCTTTTATTTTGGTAAAATTGACACGTTGAGAAGAACCCCCAAAAAACTGACTGTTTTTGTCTGTTTAAGCTTGAAGTTGCATTTTTAAGTAAAAATTAATTCCATAAAAATGTTGTTTATTTGTTTATGTTTATTATTTACAGCAACTGTGTCCAGTCCTTTTTCTCCTCTGCTGATTGTTGGACCAGTTATTGGAATTGTTCTCATTATTTTCGTGCACTTATTGTGGCGCTGCAGACAGCCTAAAGGTGAGACTTTTTTATCTGATTCTTGATCTGATTGTTGATTTAAGAATTGAATTGAACAATCATGAAAAGACGTCTTGAAAAAAACACACAAGGTGATCCAAAATCACAAGAAATATACACAAAGCACACAAATAAAAACAGAGTATGACAATGCACCTGAACAAAGACTGAAAATAATCCAGGAGTTGAAAAGTGCAGAGTGGTGAGATAATTGTCAACAGGTGAGACTAATGACGTACAAGGAACAGGTGTGAGTGAATGAACAGGGAGTTGATGGCGGTAATACACCGAGTTTGTAAACTGCCAGAAAACACCATCGAAGAAGAAGAAGAAGATGAACAGGGAGGAGGAGCAGGACTGAGAGATGGTGATGATGACCCAGGAAACACTGAGAAACAAACTGAACACGAGAGATCTCAAGAACAACTGAGAAAAGCGGAAATGACAACAGAAAAGAATGAACCCAAAACAGTAAAAACAAAAATCTACGAAAAAACAACAAGAACTAAAGATCCTGATGCGAATGATTCAAACAAATAAAATATAACAAATGTCTTTTTTTTTTTTACAGATATTTGCTGTATCAGGTCAGTATATTACATTTTCTTGCTCTCTCTTCCATATTTGAATAGATGTTTGTGTCTTAAATTTTCTGTATTTCTTATGTTTTAGTTCAAAATGCTCAGAGAGCAGCAGTCAGAGCTCCACCACAAATCAGGGAGTCACCCAGACTGAAAGTCAAGTGTACAGCTCTCTGCTCCACGGTAAGAACTGAAACTAATGTTTACTATCACCCACAACCAAGAAGTGGGTAATAATGTCTGTCATACTAGCAACATATTATTTGAAGCACAGAAGAAATTTTAATGAAACTCCCAGAAAACAACTAAATGTACATCTACAACCAACTGTTGAAGTTAACCCAATTCAAGATGGCTGCCAAAGCTAAGAAAAATAGCGTTATTCATTCAACTTTACAGATATGGAGCTAAAACTTGGTGTGGATGTATCTGAGAGTCATTCCCAACACAAACAAGTGTTAACAAGATTATGCATAACTTCATTTTCAACATTTCTCTAAAACAGTGTTACCTTTACAATTTTTATATATTTTTAGTTTAAACTATTTGATATCATTCCTCTAAGGGCCACTTGGTTTTTAATTGTATTTAATAATCTAGTTTTTTCTTAGCTCATTATTACCGTTTCTATTTTGTATTTTGTGATTAAGTAATCTGTTTTTAAATAGCATAAATCAAAAAACGACAGTCAAACATGTTAAACTGTCTTACTTGATAAAGCATTTATTTGCTCATTAGAATATATGTTTCTTTATGTTCACACATGCAAATAAGCAAGAGGGAAATATCAATGATATTTTTTTATATTAAATAAAACGCAACAAAACAACATACATGAAAACTAATGAAAGGGCAATTTTCAGTAAAGTTAAATTTGGTAACACTTTACAATAAGATACACAAAATGTGCTTAACTGCTCTGGAATGCCTCAGGAACAAATCAGGAACAAATCAGGAGCTAATGGGTAGTTATCCAGTATTTATTGAGAACACACAGCCAAGCCATATTAGGAGACTACTGGTTTGTTACCTTGTACATGAAGAATGTACCAATCAGGAACTAATGGGTAGTTAACCAGTAGGTTTACACAAGGGAAAATCCAATAAAACCAGTAATCACTTGGAAATAGGTTTTTGAAAATTATGAGCTGTGACCTCACTGGTGCAGGGTTTATTCAGAACCAACATGGATAATTTCTCCTCGGTTTTTGTGGTAATAAACCAGTAGTCCTCCAATAAGGCTTGGCTGTGCATTCCCCAGTAAGCAATGGTTAACTACCCATTAGCTCCTGATTCATTCCTCTTTGATTTCCATGGTAACTAACCTGTAGTCCCCTATTAAGGCTTAGCTATGTGTTCCCCAGTTGGTTAAGTACCCATTAGCTCCCGATTTGTTCCTTATACAGTATGTTCCTTATGTGTTCCCTAGTAGTTAAACAAATTTTGTGTACCTTAATGTAAAGTGTTACCTCATCTATCCATCCATCCATTATCTTCCGCTTATCCGGGGTCATGTCGCAGGGGTAGCAACCTAAGTAAGGAGGCCTAGACTTCCCTCTCCTCAGCCTCTTGGGCCAGTTCCTCCGGGAGAATCCCAAGGCGTTCCCAGGCTAGCCGAGAAACATAGTCCCTCCAGTGTGTCCTGGGTCTTCCTCTGGGTCTCCTCCCGGTGGGACATGCCTGGAACACCTCACCAGGGAGGCGTCCAGGAGGCATCCAAACCAGATACCCGAGCCACCTCAACTGGCTCCTCTCGATGTGGAGAAGCAGCGGCTCTACTCTGAGTCCCTCCCAGATGACTGAGTTTCTCACCCTATCTCTAATGGAGAGTCCAGACACCCTGTGGAAAAAACTCATTTCAGCCGCTTGTATCCAAGATCTCGTTCTTTCGGTCACAACCCAAAGCTCATGACCATAGATGAGGGTGGTGTAATGGAACACCCTGGTCTTTGAAACTGTCAGTGAAAACATCTGAATTCACCTTTTCACTGAAGCTCTGAAGTGAATCTCCTTTTCTCTGAAAACCTACAGTGAAGGACAAAATCACTGTTTTCTTCCAGTTTAGTTTGAATCGAGAGACACAAATCAGAAGAGACTTTCTTTAATTTGTGTTAATTCAGAATTAATCCACAGAATAACTTCAATATACTGTATTGATCATGGTTTATGCTGTTAAGCAAAGGTGGGCGAATGAACGCTAGGGAGCGCTAAAGCGCTATTCCGCTTACAGTGGACCTAAACTTTTTGTCAGCGTTTTTGTGAATTGACTAACTTTTATAATTCATAAGCGGATTTGTGCTATTTTTATTTAAAATGCAGTACCGCTAATAACTAATTATCTATCAGTAAAAACCAATAAACTTATTTACAAGCTCTTATGCTGCTTGTTTTACCTTTTTCCCCACCGTAAGAGCAGAGAGGAGGGAGGGTTGGAGGGGGGAGGGAGCAGAGGGGGGAACAGACTGGATCTACCATGTAGGTAAATGATGCCGTTGCCTGGGGATCCCATCAGCATGAGGCCCCGGCCCCGCCGCGCCCCGGCCAGTCACCTAATTCCTAACATTGATCCTGCTTGTTAATCTACATTTAACATAAAAATAATTATAGTTACGATGAAAACAATCATTAAATAAGCAATTTAAAAAACGGTTGATTTCTTTATCCCCCTACTAAAAATGGACTATTCCATCTCGACAGCTTCCGGGTTAGAGGTGAACTCAGGGGCTAATTCCGTGGCTAGCTGTTTGTGCTGGGTACTTGGACAAATCCTTAGAAAACCCAGCTGTTTCAAGCCAAATTAACGCGGCCGGAGGATTCTATTGTGTGTTCTGTGTATACCACGCGACGGTGAGTCGTTATTTTCATGTATTTTAGTTACTTTTCATTAAATCTGTGACTACCTATAGACGCTAACGCTGTGTGTCTGCCTGTTGGTTGTGCTGGGTTACTAATGGAAATCCTTAGAAAACCCTGCTGTTTCAAGCCAAATTAACGTGGCCGGAGGATTTTATTGTGCGTTTTGTGTCGACCATTCGACGGCGAGTCGTTAGTTTCATGTATTTGGGTTACTATGTGTATAAATGCGGTGGCGACACACCCGTGTATTTGAGATTTAAACGTGGTTTTAGGGATTAAAAGATCATTCTATTTTTTGTTAATTTCGTGGCCGAATAGAATATATGTACGTAAAGTATTAAATAAATCCTTTGATTTTTGTAATTTCATCCTTTTAGGATCATTTTTGTTACTTTTCAGTTGGCAGTGTAGTGCAAATATTGATAACGCTGCCGGCTATATATAAATATATATATATATATATATATATATATATATATAAATATATATATATATATATATATATATATATATATATATATATATATATATATATATAATATATATATATATATATATATATATATATATATATATATATATATATAATATATATATATATAAATATATATATATAAATATATATATATATATATATATATATATATATATATATATATAATATANATATATATATATATATATATATATATATATATATATATATATATATATATATATATATATATATATATATATATATATATATAATATATATATATATAATATAGAAAATATATAAATAGCGGATTGGATTAGCTTCCCCTAATTTTCATAAGACATTTGTGCTTTTGAAATTGTGGACCTAAAAAAATTAATAAGCGTTTTAGAAATTGTGGAACAAATTTTTTAATTAGCGGTGCCCAGCTTTGCTGTTAAGGTGTTGATCACTTCTTCATATAATGAATCAAACTGTATGTATTATTCATAAAACTATGTCTAAAGTTGAAGAACAAGTCAGAATAATCCATTAGTATTTGTTTGAAATGTTTAGGGAGTGATCAAGTTGTAGACATAAGTTGTCATCCTGTCTCCTTTCATTCTAAAAACAATTCCCTCTGTTTTGCTAAAAAGACTATCTGCCAGTTCTCTAAACTATCTTCTTGCCTGTCCTTCAGACTTCAGCTCGCTGACCTGCAAAATCACTCCGTTATTTTTGGTGAACAGCCAATCAGCGGGGTGGATTTGACGAGGTTAAGCCCTCTAAAAAAAAACTAACTTCCTGTCTTGCTTCAGTTTACAAGGGAACTCAAACTATGTTCTTCTCCTGATAGCTGATCAGTCAAAACACCAATGACTTCGTTCTATCAGCAAGGTTTTTACAGAAAGCTCGCTGTGAAGTCCGACCTCTAGCTGAAACGTTCCATTTGAAGGAATTTCTTTCAAATTATCTCTTATCTGGAAAAATCACACCGGAGCTGAAGCTGTTAACCCGGAGAAGTGGAAGCCGAGTTTGTCGGGATGGAGACCAAAAATCTTCGCACAGGTAAAACGTCGATGGCCATTCGACCAAAGTCGAGTGGAAGCTGCCGATGAACTGCCATGGTTTCGGGTTACACATATCAAGATTTTTCCCTCTTGACTTCCTCTTATCTTTCATTCCATTCCTCATCCTAAACTTATTTTTCTAAGCCAGTAAACTTAATGTGCTTGCAGAAAAGTCAATAGAAGACCCTTAACTTGTCTGTTGTTTCAATTTGAATCTTGTCTACAGTAGTTTATATGAAATCTAAATCAGAGCTAATCTCAATACAAATGTTTGATGTACTTTTATGATTCTGTCGATAAAATATTAATCAACATAAATTAACGTTTCTAGTGAGTTACATCTTGTCTGGTCACATATAATCTGTTTAACCCTCCTGTTATGTTTGTTTCTGAGGTACAGCAATAATGGTCGTGGGTCAATTTGACCCGGGGAGTGTTTAATCATGTAATAGTGTCAGAAACCCAAAAAATCCTCCAAAACCTTTTTGTATCTGATTATTAACTCCAATACTAACCATGTCAGTCAATATTTGTGCAATGATGTTTTTTTTATTTCTCATAAATAAAGGATAATGACGACTAACTCATTTGGACATAAACAATGTGATTTACATTTTTTATGTTTGCTGAAAAAACCTACACACAAAAAAACAATAATTATCCTTGAAATTGATTTTTGTAAAAAAAATTATGTTACATTTTATTTTATTTTTTTCAAAGGGTGATCTTTATAATTGAACTTGAGACACATTTACTGTTCTGGGTCAAATTGACCCGCTCATTAAAATCAAGACAAATGAGTCATGAAGATTTGTGTGGGTGGAGTTTTCCCACGGGAACAGAAAAGGTTCCCGTCAAAAGTTGTATAAACACCTGCTTTCTCACAGTTTCCTTGTGAAGTAAAGAGAATAGTGAGAAAGTGGGTTTATGTAAATGCATGTGTGCGTGTGCGTGTGTGTGTGTGCGTGCGTGCGTGCGTGCGTGCGTGTGTGTGTGTGTGCGCGCGCGTGTGTGTGTGTGTAGTGAAATATGTCTCATAGTTTCAAGGAAACAAATAGAATTGGAAATGTTTTTACCCTTTTTACCATTCATTTTGACTGCCGGGTCAAATTGACCCGAACAGTATCGATGTAACAAGTAGACGCAGAGAGTGGTACAAATGTGTAAAGTGAATCATTTTCAATTTATATGTTGATTGGAACTATTAAGACAAATAGAAAAAGTTTCATGCAGAAAAAATATTTTTAACTATTTTTAAAAAAAATGTAAACTTTAAAACGGGTCAATTTGACCCGTAACATAACAGGAGGGTTAAATCCCAAAAAGAGAGAACTCGTTAAAATTAAATGCGAAGAATTTGGGTCAGATAAAATCTGCTGAAACTTTCATTTGGAATATGGTACAGTCGGTAAACTGACCACTACCTAAAATCCTACAGCGGGAACGTGGATTGATCGGTAAATTGAGAGCTTTACCTTTGACTCGGCTCTCTCTTCACCACGACAGACCAGTACAGTGCCCGCTTCACTCCAGACATTGCACCTATCTGCCTATCGATCTCACGCTCCAGTTTTCCCTCATTCGTGAACAAGACCCCAAGATACTTAAACTCCTCCACTTGGGGCAGGACATCCTCCACGACCCGGAGAGGGCACTCTACCCTTTTCTGGCTCAAGACCATGGCCTCGAATTTAGAGGAACTGATCCTCATCCCGGCCGCGTCACACTCGGCTGCAAACCGCTCCAGCAAAAACTGTAGATCACAACCTGATGAAGCCAATAGGACCACATCATCTGCAAAAAAGAGAAGTGATTGTAAGGCCACCAAAACGGATCCCCCCAACACCTTGGCTGCACCTAGAAATTCTGTCCATAAAAGTTATGAACAGAATCTGTGACAAAGGGCAACCTTGGCGGAGTCCAACTCTCATTGGAAATGAGCCTGACTTAATGCCAGCAATGCGGACCAAGCTTTGACACCGGTCGTACAGGGACCTAACAGCCTGTATCAAAGGGCCTGGTACCCAATACTCTCGGAGTACCCCCCACAGGGACGCGGCCGAATGACTTCTCCAAGTACACAAAGCACATGTAAACTGGTTGGGCAAACTCCCACACACCCTCCAGGACCTTGCTGAGGGTGTAGAGCTGGTCCAGTGTTTCACGACCAGGACGAAAGCCACACTGCTCCTCCTGAATCTGAGGTTTGACTATCCGATGAACCCTCCTCTCCAGAACCCCTGAATAGACATTACCAGAGAGGGTTAAGAGTGTGATCCCCCTATAGTTGGAACACACTCTACGGTCCGGTTAGGGTTAGGGTTAGAACCACCACCCCAGTCTGCCAATCTAAGGGAACTGCCCCCGATGTCCACACAATATTGCAGAGTTGTGTAAGCCAACTTAACTCCACAACATCCAAAGCCCTAAGGAACTTTGGGCAAATCTCATCTACCCCTGGGGCCCTGCCACTGAGGAGCTTTTTGACCACCGCTGTGACCTCAGCACCAAAGATTGGAGAGCCTGACCCAAAGTCCCTAGTTTTCGCTTCCTCAGTGGAAGATGTGCCAGTAGGACTGAGGAGGTCTTCGAAGTATTCTGCCCACCGACTCACAACATCCTGAGTTGAGGTCAGTAGCACGCCACCCACACTATAAATGGTGTTGGTGGCATACCGTCCCCCCCCCCACCCCCCACACTGAGACGTTGGATGGTGGACCAGAATCGTCTCGAAGCCATATGGAACTCATTCTCCATGGCCTCTCCGAACTCCACCCACGCCCGAGTTTTTGCCTTAGCAACCACTCGAGCTGCATGCCGTTTGGACTGCCGGTACCTATCAGTTGCTTCCGGGGTCCCACAGGCCAAAAAGGTCCAATAGGACTCCTTCTTAAGCCTGATAGCATCCCTCACTGCCGGTGTCCACCACCGGGCTCGAGGGTTGCCCCCACGAAAGGTACCAACAACCTTGCGGCCACAGCTTTGATAAGCCGCCTCGACAAAAGAGGTGCGGAACATGGCCCACTAGAGGTGCGGAACATGGCCCACTCGGACTCGATGTCCCCCGACTCCCTCGGAACATGTTCAAAGCTCTCCCAGAGGTGGGAGTTAAGCTCCGTCTTACGGAAGATTGCCAGATGTTCCCAGCAGACCCTCATGATATGTTTGGGTCTGTCAGGTTTGACCGGCATCCTCCTCCACCATCAGAGCCAACTCACCACCAGGTAGTGGTCAGTTGACGGTTCCGTCCCTCTTTTCACTCGAATGTCCAAGACATGCAGCCACAGATCAGATGAGACGACAACAAAGTCGCTCATTGAACTACGACCTAGGGTGTCCTGGTGCCAAGAGCACATATGGACACCCTTATGCTTGAACATGGTGTTTGTTATGGACAATCCATGTCGAACACAGAAGTCCAATAACTGAACACCACTCGGGTTCAGATCGGGGGGCCATTCCTCCCAACCACACCCCTCCAGGTCTCACTGTCATTGCCCATGTGAGCGTTGAAGTCCCCCAGTAGAACAAGGGAGTCCCCAGGAGGCGCACTCTCCAATACCCCCTCCAAGGACTCCAAAAAGGCTAGGTAATCTGAGTTGCTTTTGGTGCATAGGCACAAACAACAGTCAGAGCCCGTCCCCCCACACATAGGCCGAGGGAGGCTAACCTCTTGTTCACCGGGGTGAACCCCAACGTACAGGCCCCAAGATGGGGGGCAACAAGTATGCCCACTCCTGCTCGGCACCTCTCACCAGGGGCAACTCCAGAGTGGAAGAGTGTCCAACCCCTCTCAAGGAAACTGGTTCCAGAGCCAGAGCCATGCATTGAGGTGAGTCCGACTATTTCTAGTCGGAACCTCTCAACCTCACACACTAGCTCAGGCTCCTTCCCCACCAGAGAGGTGACATTCCATGTCCCAATGGCCAGCTTCTGTAGCCGAGGATCAGACCGCCAGGGTCCCCGCCCTCGGCCACCACCCATCCCACATTGCACCCGACCCCTTTGGCCCCTCCCACAGGTGGTGAGCCCATGGGAAGGGGGACCCACGTCTCCTCTTCGGGCTGTGCCCGGCCGGGCTCCATGGGTAAATGCCCGGCCACCAGGCGCTCGCCAGCATGCCCCACCTCTGGGCCTGGCTCCAGAGTGGGGCCCCGGTGACCCACGTCCGGGCGAGGGAACATTTAATCAATTTATTGTACTCGTCACAATGGGTCTTTGGGTTGCACTTTCTCTGGTCCCTCACCTAGGACCAGGACCTGTCTGCCTTGGGTGACCCTACTAGGGGCATGAAGACCCTGACAGCATTGGGACACTCAAACCCCTCCACCACGGTGGCAGCCCAGGGAGGAGTGTTATCTTAAATGTGTTTTGCATATTTACATTAAAAAAATGCTCTAATTCTTTTTTTGTTTGTTTTTTCTGCAGGTGATGCTGCTCTTTACGAGTCATTAAAATACTCTAAAGCCACTGGGAATGGTAAATAATATATTTGGGAACTTATAAAATACAATAACTTTGACAGGCTCCGTCCCTGTCTGTTTCTTTATATTTATTTGTGTTCCCTCTCCTGCCATACTTTTGTTGTTCTGATCTTTGTGATTTCTGTTCCTGTGTACCTCATTAAGTTCTCTGTCATCTTCCCACTCACTCCTCAGTCTGCCTCTCTTGTCTCAAGCCTTCAGTCTTAATCATTCACACCTGTCTCATCAGCTACCTGCCCAGGTGCTCTCATTACTCACTCTCCCTCTGTCTTATAAAAAGGCTTTCTCTCCTCCACTCTTCGTCCGGTCATTGTTCTGTGTTTTCATTCAGACGTCTTGGTCCTCCTCTTGTTTACTCTGATGTCCTATCCAGCCTTATTCCTTATCATGGTTTACCAGAGTAAGTTTTGCTGTCCAGACAGCATTTTGTTTTGTTGTTTAAATAAATTTATTTTATTTAAACTCCTACATGCACTTGTGTCTAAAACCAGAGGATCCTGACAAACTGCATGATTTAAGGACTCCAATGACAAATAACCATAAAATCCTGAAATATTTCCAGTGCAGATGAATCCAGAGATGCTTCCTGTTGTCATACTGAACTGAAAATCTTCAGAAAAAACGGTTTCAAACTTTATTTTATCTATTTTTATTTTATTTGTAAAATTTGTTCATTAAAATAAATCCCATAAATGATAACATACAAAATATAAAAAATGAAAGGTAGCAGAAAGAAGAAAAAATCCATTCATATCTGCCCCCTTTTTTTCAAACAATCAGTTCAAACAATAATAATCTTCCAGTAATGGTACAAAATGAATAATTCTTTCTAATTTCCTAACTAATACAATACACATTAAACTACTTTTTTTAACAATTCAGTTGTGATAATTTTCTTAAATGTACACAATGACTTGGCATGTTTAACTTCATTCTCCAAACCATTCCATAATCCAATTCCCTGGATTGAGGTAGACCGTCCCTTCAAACTAGTTCTGAATTTTGGTTTTACAAATATCTCTGTCCCCTTGAGAATATAACAACTTTGTCTTTTAACAAAATTCATTTGGATATTTAAGGGTAATGTGTTATTCTGAGCCCTATACATAACTGATGAAATATAATCTACCAAATCATGGAACTTCAATAACTTCAGTTGACAAATAATGAACAACAAAGAAAGTGACTCAGAAAGATCTAAAAAAGCTAAGTCTGGTCCTCTGGACATGCAAAAAAAATTTGTAGAAATGTTTCGTCTTTCGTCCGAAAGACTTTCTCAGTCTGAGGTGCTATATTCAGCTCCAGCCTTGGAGCCTTAGGCTGATGGTCCTCCTTGATCATGTGAGCAGCTGGTTTCGGCTGTCATCAGCCAACTGGTTGATCCACTGTGAGAGGGTGCTATTTATAAGACTGAGCTGAATACAGCACCTCAGACTGAGGAAGACTTTCGGACGAAAGACGATTTGTTTCTACTTTTTTTTTTTTGCCTCGTTTTGTTTTTTTGAATGTCCAGAGGACCAGACTTAGCTTTTTTTTAGATTTTTCTAGCTGGATTATTGAGCATGCATCAGGGTGAATCAGAAATACTTTAACTCTGTTTTATTGTTTGTTTATTTGATTATTCTAACAGGAAAACCTCTTGAACCAGTTGATGCTGATTACTGTAATGTGGAGAAAAACCCTGCAGGTCCAGTCAGTTCCAACAGTCAGTCTTTGGACTGAAATGTGTCCTCAAGTCATTAACCTGCAGGTAAACCAGGTAAACATCTACATACTACACTAGACATCATCAGAACTGTCAGAACAGACACCTCTGACCAGGGACTACTGGAGGTTAGACGTAGCAAAGAGAAACTGTAAAAACAAAGGAGAGAACTGTGTGTGAGTCTGGACACAAAGGAAGGAGAAAAGGACTTGATTGGTCGGCTCTGCAGAGAGATACAGCTAGAATGTGCAGCAGGAAGGAGTGATCAAACATAGAGATGGAAATGTACTAACAAATGAATGAAGAGTGTGTAGAAGATGGAATGAATACTCTGAGGATCTGACAAAAGAAGATATTCAAAGAAAAAGGAGACGGATGGAGAGAATAAATCATGAAACAGGAAAATGCAGATCATTTGTAAGAAGGAAATGAGGATGACCATAAAGAGGATGAAGAGTGGAAAGGTGGTTGGTACAGATGATACACCTTTGGAGGTACTGAGAGTGAGAGGATGTCTAAGGAATGGAGAAGTGGACCAGCATCTGTTTTGAAGAACAAGCTGGGTGTGCTGAGTTGTTGTAACTACAGAGAGCTAAAGTTGATGAACCACCCCATGAAGATATGGGAAAGAGTTGTTCAATTATAAGTGATGATCAGTGAGCAGTGATATATTTCCAGAAAGAACTCTACAGATGTTTGTTTTAGAGACTTGATGGAGAAGTGCAGAGAGGATCAGAGAGAGCTGCACTGTGTCATTGTGGATCTAGAAAAACTATTTGATAGTATACCACGAGAGGAACTGTGGTTCTGTATGAGGAGTCAGGTGTGGATGCCAGAGCAGGACATGTACAAGGACAGTGAGACAGTGGTGAGATGTGGTGTAGGAGAGAGAGTTCCTGGGTGGAGCTGGGATTACATCAGAGATAAGCTCTTGTTTGCAGTGTTGATGGACTGGTTGAACAATTGAGGTCTACATGGACTGAGACGTTTTCAGATGATGTTATCTGTAGTGAGACAAGTGGAGCCTGGAGACGTGGAGGTTTGTTCTGGAGAGAAAAGGAATGAAAGTCAGTTGAAGTAAGACAGAAAATAAGATGTGAATGAGGAGACAAAAGTAACAGTGAACCTACAAGGAGCAGAAATATTAAATATTTTTACCATAAAGAATAGATCCCAAAAAAAAATCTATCCATTCCAGAAACTAGCTGAGCTAAGTTTGTGAAGATGTATTTAAAGTGACTTGCTGCTGTAACTGCTGAAAAATGTGACTCTACAAAGAGTTGATTTTGGAAAGCTCAGATTTTCTGTATACCTGTTTTCCTTCACCACTGTGAAATGTATTTTACACATTTGAAGCAGAGGCACAGCCAGAGGGGTGTCTAGGAAGACAAGTGCCACCACTGGCACCTGATTGGCCACCAAAGGTGCCACCCCCAAATGATTGACAAGTGAGCTGAGGATCAAAAGTGGCATTAAAATTTGACAATTAGAGCAGACATGTTCAACAACTTGTCTTTGTTTCATGAAGCTGAATTTGGAACTGAAGTCTCTTGTAGCAGTTCTCATTTGTATTGGTGATCCTATCCAGCTCTTATCACAATAATGTGTTGCCAGAATTGTGTAAAAAGTGTTTGTTTACAGCTTCAATGCTCTGAATGCCTTCCTGTACTGTTGAAAAGGCAAAACCCGATAATACAGAGCAAGAAACAATAATGCGCAATTACCTATGTTCAATAATAATACCAATATTAACTTATTTATAATGCACTTTACATTCACAACAGCTCTCAAAGTGCTACAATGAGTAAACATCAGATAACATAAAGGCAAAAAGCAACCACAAAGAGCAACCGAGAGGAGGAGCAACCAGGAGGATAATGCCTCGGAAATATCACATCAAAACTTAAAATGCACAAAATGCAGATAAAATACTCAAATAAGAACTTTGGGTGTAATAAAAACAAAAGTACATTTTTTTTAATAAGACTCTATTTACATCTTGTGATTTTTAAATTATTTTTTACATTTAAAGACATCAATAATATTATTGTGTTATGTGAATGTATCACCATAAGATTTTATATGTAATAGAAATATAGTGCAAGATTTAATAATTCACATATATTGATTACAGTCACTCCACCTGCATGACTTTTCTAACACCAGTCATGTCTGTTTTTCTTTTTAAGTCTTAGAAAGATTTAAAAAATCTTTTGAATAAAGGGAAAATATTTGTAACTACAGACTAGACAGTTATAAATATGACAATCATACAAAATGTCTGGGAAGTTGGACAAGGGATTTTGGGGCAGATAATGTGCTGAATCTACAAATCTGATCAAACTGGTGTTGCTGTCAAGAGAAAGTTAGAATAAAAATACATTTTCTACTCAATAATCCAAATCTGATATGTAATCTTTGGGTTTTGTTTGTAGACACATTTTATAAAATTATAAACATTTATGTTAAATAAAATATCCAGTGTGTTTCACTCATTGGTTTCTTACCTGATTTGCTAAAAACAAAAATCGTTTAAAAATCTGTAGCCATGATCACATTGAGTTTTCTGTTTTTACTTTTATTCTCATTCGCATCACATGTCGTACATGAGGTGGAACAAAATTGTGTATGCAAGGTCCCTTGTATTGTTGGGTTAAGTGAGTGACAGACAGAAAAAGACACAGACACACAGGCAGAAAAGCACAGATGGACAAAGAGAGATGCAAACAGGTTATGAAAACTGCAAGTAAGGTAAGTTTCTCAGGTGAAAGGTTGTAGAAAAAGTAGTTTTGTAGTTTTCTTTTATGTATATACCCCCCTACAAACACATTGGCCACCCTTGGGCACCCTTGGGCCACCCCTTGCAAACAAGTCTAGCTCCACCTCTGCTTTAAAGTGGTTCTTGTGTAAATTGAAAGGAACAAACAATCCAAAGTTTCTTTGAATTCTAGGTTGTAAACATCAAACTAAGAGAATGTCAAGGAAGGTGAAGTCCTTTAAAAACAATGTATAATCCTAACGTAAAGACTGAGCATTTAGCAGGCTTGGTTATATTAAATTTATTAAAAAACAAATAAATATTTCTTACAAATGATCTCGTTGTTCACAGGAAAGTGAAGTGCTGCAGCAGAGAGAGATGAAGCAGTTTCTTGTGGCTTCAGCTCAGGATCAGCTCTAGATAATGATGCTGTGTAGCTGCATGCTGTGGTGCTTTATTCTGCACTTTGTTACAGGAGATCAGACTCAACAACATCCTTACAAGTTTGATGTGTCATTTTTATTTAAAGTTGTTTGTAATAAGATTTATCTGTGAACATTATTGATATTTTAAAATAATCTTTGTATTTCATTTGATCTTTGATGCATTTTAATTCTGTATTTCTAAAAGTCTGAAGAATTTATATTTTTGTTTTCTGCTTTTATATATTCTATCAGTAAACTGTCCGTTGTTGTTTTATTTGTTTGTGTGCTGCATTTGAATAATGTGTTGATTAAATTTTTTAAATTCATATTTCTTTAAACTGTCTCACATTACATGAGATGTTTCAGGCCCAAAAAAGAAACAAAACCTCTTAAACATCATTCTGTTATTCAGGATTAAAATCATTTCATAATTCAGATGAAGTATATTATTTTAAAACAATTTTTGTTTTCTGATGTTTTAAAATGTATAGTTTCAATTTGTCATATTAATAATAATAATAATAATAATGTCTTTTCCTGTCATCTGCGTATGTTTTATTTATTTATTTATTTATTTATTTATTCATTCATTTTATAATTAAAACAAGAAAACAATACAATACAAAAAGAGAGAAAAAATATATATATAAAATGAAAGGCGGCAGAAGAAGAAAAAATCTTATTTTTTCTGCCCCTTTTTCTCCAATAAACAATTCATATAGACAACTACTTGGATTACAAAATAAATAATCAACATAATTTTAGCATTTAAGAATAAACACATGACACAACCAACTCATAATTTCCAAAATAGTGAACAACATAAATAATAATTACTACCCTCTGTGTCATACACAAACTTCCAAATTTCAACTCATTTAAATATATGTTTTTAACCGTTTAAACTTAATCATTCTTTTGAATGAAACCATTGATCTGACCACTTTAATATCAGACTCCAATTTATTCCATAACCCTATTCCTTGAATTATGGTTGATCTTCCCCTCAAACTTGTCCTAAAAGGTGGCTTCACAAATATATCTGTCCCTTTAAGATTATAATTACTCGTTCTTCTAACAAAATATTTCTGAATATTAGAAGGAAGTGCATTAGTTTGAGCTTTATACAAAATTATCAAAATATTATAATCAATTAAATCATAAAATTTCAACAGTTTTGTTTGATGAAACAAAATGCTTGAAGGATGATGAAAATTCTTTCTGGTGATAATTCTAATAGCTCTTTTCTGCAAAATAAAAATTGGCATTGTAATTGATTTACATGCCGTACCCCAAACGCTAATACCATAAATTAAGTGTGGCACAAATAATGTATTATACAACAAATAAAGTGCTTTATCATTTAGTAAATCCCTAACTCTGTAAAATATCGCAATAGACCTAGATAATTTTGCTTTAACTGAACTTACATGATGTTTCCAAGACAATTTATCATCAATAATGATGCCCAAGAACTTCGCTTCAGAAACTCTCTGAATCTCAGATCCCTCAATTAAAAATGGAAAATCAATTGATTTATTTTTATTACTAAAGATCATATAACTAGTTTTATCCAAATTTAACGTTAATTTATTAATTTTAAACCAATTCTGAATTTTTGCAAGTTCTGTCATCATTAATTCTAAAGTTTGTTGAATATTGTTACCACAACCAAAAAAAGTGGTGTCATCAGCAAAAAGAATGCACTTGAGGAGTCCTGATACCTGTACCAAATCATTTATATATAATATAAATAGCTTTGGTCCTAGTATCGATCCCTGAGGAACTCCACATGTTATAGTGCTGAGCTCAGATTTCACTTCATCCATCTGCACAAACTGTTTCCTTTTACTCAAATAACTACAGACCCATTTCAATGCCAGTCCTCTAATACCATATCTATGTAACTTGTCAAGGAGAATATTATGATCCACTGTATCAAATGCTTTCTTTAAATCAACAAAAACACCCACACAATACTGTTTTTGATCCACCGCTGTAGTAATTAATTCCATCAACTCCATTAGAGCCATGGATGTTGAATTTCCAGTTCTAAAACCATATTGATTGTTGGTGAGAATATTAAATTTGTCAACAAACTGATCCATCCTGATTGCAAACAGTTTCTCCAAGATTTTTGAAAATTGTGGCAATAGTGATATAGGTCTGTAATTATTAAACTCAGATTTGGAACCACTTTTAAAAAGAGGTATCACCTTAGCCACTTTCATGCGATCAGGAAAAACTCCAGAAGAAAAGGACAGGTTACATATATATGTGAAAGGCTTAATTACATAACCCATTATATTTTTTACAAAAGTCATGTCCATATCCAGCCAGTCCTTAGATTTTTTGTCAGCAAACATGTTTACAATATTCATTATTTCTACAGAATCAGTTTTCTCCAGGAACATACTGTTAACATAACCCTCAATTAAATGATTTGTATTTTTGTCAACTTTCGGTATTTTTGCAGCCAGGTCTGCACCAACATCCACAAAGTATTTATTAAACCCGTTAACAATTTCATTTTTATCATTAGTTTCATTGTCATTTATGACAAAATTTTGTGAATTACTATTTCTTACATGTTTTTTTACAACACTATTTACAACCTTCCATGTTGCCCTCATGTCCCCATTACATTTACTCAATAAATCACTGTAATATTCTTTCTTATGTTTCCTTATTATCCCCACTAGTTTATTTTTGTACCTCTTATATTTATCTTCAGCTTCTTGTGTTTTACTTTTCAAAAAAATAGAATACAAATGATTTTTCTTTCTACATGCATTTTTCAAACCTTTAGTCATCCATTTTTGATCCACAAATTTCTTTTTAGTATAATGGTTAAGCACACAGTTTTTTTCATACAGTGTTTCCAAAGTATTCATAAATTCATCATATGATTCATTAACATCTTCCACGTAGACATTATCCCAGTTTAGATTAACTAAATCATTTATAAATTTGTCCATAGCTGTTTTTGATGTATTTATAATTTTATTCTTTTTTTCAATTTTGATCATATTACTATGATATTTTTTGTAGATAGAAAAAACCGGTAAGTGATCACTAAGATCAGTCATTAGAATGCCACTAACCACATCCCCATTTATTGTATTTGTAAAAATATTATCCAATATTGTAGCACTGTGCGTAGTTATCCTTGTTGGTTTCGATATCAATGGGTAAAGGTTTAAAGTATGCATTGAGTCAATGAATGTACTGGTATTATAGGAATTTCTCAAACTCCCTAAATTAATATTGAAATCGCCACATATGAACATTGTTTTGGTGCAACCTGTTTCCCATACACAGATGAAATTCGTCTCTGCATTTAACCCAACCACCTACCAGGTGGTGCAGTGAGCAGCCCGAAAGCGCCCGGGGAGCTGGAGAAATAGGTGTGCACTCATAGACACCCCAAGGTGGGTAGTGGCCGGGCCGGGCCGCGAACCCGCGTCCTTCGGGTCCCAAGTCAAAAGCCCTGCCACTAGACCATCTTGGCTCCTTCTTGGAGACTTCAGCATCAACTAGATGTAACATTTCATTTTGTCATAATTAACAGTGTTGTTTCTTTACTATATGTTTAATAAAACACTTCAAATGAATATAGTTTCTTGTATTTGAGCAAACATTATTTTGTGACAAGTTAAGATAAGGACATAACTTTATTTCATCTTTGTTTCTTCATGTCTCTGTTTTGCTGAAGCTCATTCACTTCCTGTGGGTCCAGAACTGTCTTAAGATATTTTATTTTAAATGTGCAGGACTCGGGGAAAAAGGTCGGTACAATGAAAACACACTCTCAGAACTGTGTACTTCAGTATGCTTTAATAAAAAGTTGCCACAGATACAATGAAACTCTGCAAAGCATAAAAATGCTCAAAACAACACATACTGTTATTTGCTAGGGTTAAGCATCAATTTTAAACCCCGCCACGAACAACAGAAAAAGCCTCAAGCTTTCACACACACTCAGAAAAAAAGGCATTGAAATAAAAAGATCAGAATCCCTCACCGTTGAATGCAAACGAGGAGGCCGCTTCGTTCAGTGGGAGATATTTTCTTCAATGCAAAACCGGGCGTTGATCAGACCCTCGGCAGACCTCAGAAATCCATCCGAGCGCCTCCTTATTTTATACCTTTGAGGTGTGTGAATGTGTATGCGTGGTGCGTGTGCGTGCGTGTCTATAATGACTTCACTCTCATCTTAACACAAACATGTTTTTGTGTGAGTCGGTGCAAGGCACGGGTGAGGGATAACATTTGTTATTTTGACTAGATTGTTGCATCTTTTGCCAATAAAGACAAAGTTATATGTGAAAAAGAGTAGGGCCCGTACCTCTTCCACATAATCAGTGTCTTCAAAGCAAAAGCTGCCTCACTAAAAAGTCAACCTGACACTAAGTATATGGTCAGTTTTAATGAATACACTTAAATTTGATAAAATAGTCAGAAAGCATAATATTTCTCTGGTTTATCTCATTCTTCATCCCACCCTTTGATTTTTGACTAATTTTGAAAATTTTGTCCTGTGACCTCATAGGGCACTCGCCAATATATGCCCATCCATCTTTCCACACTCGCGCAAACCAAATCAAGGAAAGAAACCCGGTCACCTTCATGAACAATGACTTGATATATCCTATTTCCACTAACCCAATAATCCCGTACTAACGTATCAGGTCTTACCGTTGTATCTATTTCAATAGTAGTTCTCTGAGTTCCAAACCAATGATCTCTTATTGTAACCGTAATCTTCATTCCAGAGCTGTGTTATAAACCAATCTAATTATACGATCTTTTGTGCGTTTAATATAAAAACATGTGCACACGTTACACAAAGTTAATACTACTAAGCAAAGCACTAAAATTAGCAAAGGAGGGATTGCATATGCTCGCGCCGTCGATGACATTCCTGTGAATATGTCCCACCAATGGTGGGCCGACGCTTGTTCGATGAGTTTAGCCGCATGCAAAACCTTCCCCTGTGCTATGTATGTGGACACTGTTAAATCAGAAACGTTAGACTTATGGGATTCAATCATCTGTTTTAGCTCCATGGAATCGTTCAACGCGCGCTTGAAACGAGCCAGGGAGACCCGCCAAGGTACATGCAGAAATTGCCACTGTACCTCAGTCAGACGGGTGCTTGAACTGTAATTGGTTAATCGATAAGTCTGGTTGTTCCAACTCCACAAGTGAACACCATACAAACAGCCAGAGAAAGGCACCGTGGGTAATTGTGGATGGCTCTTAATTGTTGCTACGCATAACGTGTGTGGTCCGATCTGCCATAGCATGTCCCTAGCTGGTTCATGAACCCAATCACACAACACCCCATCTCTGGTTATACACGGGTTAATGTGACCTGTTTGCAACATACATATCACTCCTTTGTCTGCAGTCTCGCACAGTTGCATGTCATAAGTGAAGTTTGTCCTTGGCTCAAACCATTCACCTTTTATTTTCAAAAACCAATACCCTTGTACAGTAATTACAGGTAAAACATGATACTTGCATACTGTAGTTGTGTCATTAATCAGATATTGTACCCAATGTCCCTCACACATTTTTTCATCACATTTTGTCATTTCTGGTTTCAAAACCAACCAATATGTACTCGAGATGTTCCACAACCTGCGCCATTCATGATGATTCTTCGTCGTCACCACCCTTTGGAAGCGCTCCTTCTGCACCTGTGCATATAAGGATTGTAGACTACACGTGGTCCAATTCAAAGCTGTTTCACCCCACATTTTTAATTGCCAGTCCAGTCCTTTAAGGAGCAGTTTGGCAGTTTTTACTTGGGTCATTACCACTGATGGCATCCACACCCCAACCTGATGGATTGCTGTCGATGTATGCTGCCCCGTAGTGGACAACATGGATCTGGTCACCTCGCCATCAATTGTATTTGACAAACCCAAGACAGTTCCAGTTCCTCCCAGTAAGGTGTCATACCACGCCCTTTTAATTCTCGAGCAACGTGGTAAAGGTGGGAACAGCACCTTCCAATGTACAGTCATGGTTATTGGGACATCATGCCCTCTGAAGCATTTTGGGCACATGTAAATCGGACAGTCACTGGCAACTTGACTAACCCAGCAAAGGTTATTGGATGTACAGGTCAGGTTGCTTTTTATTTTTGTCTGAAGCATCTTTGCTCGTACAACAACATGAGGTTTTTCTACCTCACTCAGCATTTGTCCTGGTGTTGAGGAGCGCACGCGAGGCTGACCAGGAACACGGTGCCCAAACAGCCGATACTGCCATTTGGTTGGCGCTTGCCACGACCGCGGTCATCTTGGCCCCGTGATGAACTCGATCCGCCCGTCAACAAAGACCAGGGAAACATCAAGCTGTGGAAACAAGAAATACTGCTTACAGACAGAGAAAGATCAATTAGTTTTCTCTCAAATAACATTTTTTGACAGGTACATTTATCCATTTTTCCTCTCCTGAATACAACACTGAAACTGTTGCATCTGTTCCTTGTGCTATTTTGTCTCCTTTTTCCAGCACCAAAGGGCTGTCATTTTGATGTATACAGACCACGCCCAGCTCCCCTTGATAATCTGCATCAATGACCCCTGCTTGAATGGTGTCAGGGGTGCTGTACACATTAATCATTCGATTTAGGGGAGTGGTACTTGGTGCAATTGGTCTGTTATTCAGTTGAGACACATCCTGTGACAAATTTAACTTCCAGTTTGTTAAAAACATGTTTGTCATTTAATTTTCACAACATCTCTTTCAACAATCCATTCATTCTCTCAATCAGCCCAGCAGCCTGTGGATAATATGAAATATGATATACCCACTCAACATGTTTCTCTGCTGCCCACTCTTTTACCTGCTGCATGATCACCATGTGCACAGCCTTTAATTCAGCCCACTGACTGCTTCCTCCCTCCCCCGTTTCTTCCAGGGTCTTATTCTGCGCCAGATCAAAAGCACCTGCTTTCCATCTACACTTTCCAGACTTTACTGGGGACTCTGCCAACTGTCCAACTTCAAAAACCTGTTCTCTTTCCTCAGGAATGTCAACAACTTGCTCATGCAAAACAGATACTCCCTTCTCTCCTGGTTTAGCCCGTTCAAACACATACCACTTCCATTTAATAATGTTGGCTTCCTGAACTGTTCCTTTGTGATGCTGCACTTTTTCAATGATATACACAGTGTCTGGTACAGCTGATGTCAAAGGAGGCGTGTGTTTGTTAAGCTGCCTGTAATCCACAGTCATTCTCCATGAACCATCTGACTTTCTGACTGGCCAAATGGGATTATTCCAGGCAGTAGTGCATGTTTATAACACTCCAGCCTCCACATAATCTTTGATGGTGTCAGCAATTTCATCGTGACCCCCAGGGATACGATACTGTTTCATGCTTACTGTTAGTTGCCAAAGGAATGGGAAAAGGAGGCATTTTCACTTTTCCCACCAACACAGATTTAATCTGTAAAGGTCGCTCCACCCCGAACTCAAAACGCCCTCGTTTCAGATGAAGTGTCATCCCTGCTAAAACATCCATGCCCAAAATCCATTTTTTTACTGGAGTGACTAAAACCTGAAATTTCTTAACTGGCATTTTTCCAATTTTTAAAGGTATAGTCATACTTTTCCCAAAAATCATGTTTCCTCCCAGACCTGAAAGGGGAACAACAGGACCATTTATTCTGTCAGGGTTTCCGTGAATTAACGTAGCCTCAGCCCCTGTATCTACTAATGCCAGCACTTTTTGAACATTTTTATTCTTCCAATGAATTTCTATCTGAACATGCGGTCTAATGTCATCTGTTGACCAATTTGTAATCTTTATTTCTGGGGCCTGGCTTTTTTCCTATTCAAAGTCCATCAGATCCTGCAAATCTGGATATAACTGTGATCTCTGTTTGCCTTTTCTGTTCTTTTTTTTCTGCTTAACAGTTCTGACTCTGATTACCTCCTCCTCAGAGGAGTCTCTTTCTAACTCAAAATGAGCAGGCTGGCTCTTCTCACTCCTCTCCCTGCTCCACCCCCCACTGCACTGTTGCACGTGGGTCTGTGCTCAGCTGAGGAGATTGGAGGAAGAACAGGAGCGGTTTGGAAAATGTTTCTCGGGGCCTGTGTTAAATTTTCCACGTCATAACTAGCACAATACAAGCCTCTCTGTTTACATCTGGACCTCAACTGGTCTGTAGGCAACCCGTCTATCTCATTAGGAGAAACCCCTGATTTAATTAATGCTCTCCAGAGATCAGAGTGAGTGGGTCCCGTGTTTTTCTGAGCATCCCTTTTTGGCCCGCGCGTCAGTTGATGTTCACCTCGAGTTGAATTCCCTTCACCCAGAGAGCCTAGCTCCATAATTCTGACATTTTTACTGGGGACCGAGGAGACAGGAGGAGCAACCTCCACCCGACTGCTCACGTCCTGCTTTTTGTCCCAAAAACAATCATTTTTATCACTCTCATCCCAACTTGCTGGGTCAAAATCAGAACCCAGCCCAGCGGCAAAAGCTCTGACTCTGTTTTGGGAGACGCTTCGTTTTTTCCTCCTGTACTTTTCACTCTTCAGCATGGTAACTTGCGTCACCGCTCCTACAAGTTCTGTCATTTTCTCCAGCTGCTGATTTAATAATTGCACATGCTGTTTCTGCAACAAGCAGTCTGTCTGCGCTTCCTCCGAAGCGGCCTTGTACTTCAACATTTGCGCCTGTATTTGCTGATTCTTTTCATGTAAGCTTTTCCATGCAGTCGCACAAATCCACACATGTTTCTGCAAACCACACACAGGTGCCCCTTTTTTAACTTCTACTGTTTTCAAAGCCGTCAAAAAATCACCTGAATTCTCAGCATTTAAAGAATCATTACAAGGAGAAGGGCGTCCCCCTCTGTCTCGCAAACATGCAGCAATTTGTTGGTACTGACCATCACTCCACCCCTCCACCAACTCAGTTTTCACTCCTGCATCTGCTTTATCTCTTTTCTTAAACATTGTACAGCCTTTTTCTCCAAAACCCTGCTACTCGCAGCGCCAAAATGTCTTATGATATTTTATTTTAAATGTGCAGGACTCGGGAAAAAGGTCGGTACAATGAAAACACACTCTCAGAACTGTGTACTTCAGTATGCTTTAATAAAAAGTTGCCACAGATACAATGAAACTCTGCAAAGCATAAAAATGCTCAAAACAACACATACTGTTATTTGCTAGGGTTAAGCATCAATTTTAAACCCCGCCACGAACAACAGAAAAAGCCTCAAGCTTTCACACACACTCAGAAAAAAAAGGCATTGAAATAAAAAGATCAGAATCCCTCACCGTTGAATGCAAACGAGGAGGCCGCTTCGTTCAGTGGGAGATATTTTCTTCAATGCAAAACCGGGCGTTGATCAGACCCTCGGTAGACCTCGGAAATCCATCCGAGCGCCTCCTTATTTTATACCTTTGAGGTGTGTGAATGTGTATGCGTGGTGCGTGTGCGTGCGTGTCTATAATGACTTCACTCTCATCTTAACACAAACATGTTTTTGTGTGAGTCGGTGCAAGGCACGGGTGAGGGATAACATTTGTTATTTTGACTAGATTGTTGCATCTTTTGCCAATAAAGACAAAGTTATATGTGAAAAAGAGTAGGGCCCGTACCTCTTCCACATAATCAGTGTCTTCAAAGCAAAAGCTGCCTCACTAAAAAGTCAACCTGACACTAAATGGTCAGTTTTAATGAATACACTTAAATTTGATAAAATAGTCAGAAAGCATAATATTTCTCTGGTTTATCTCATTCTTCAAGAACTAAAAGCAGAATTTCATCATACAGGTGCTGGTCATAAAATTAGAATATTATGAAAATTTTGATTTATTTCAGTAATTCCATTCAAAAAGTGAAACTTGTATATTATCTTCATTCATTACACACAGACTGATATATTTCAAATGTTTATTTCTTTTAAGGTTGATGATTATAACTGAAAACTAATGAAAACCCCTAATTTAGTATCTCAGAAAATTCGAATATTACTTAAAGTGTAGCTAAACTCCCTGTGGATCTGTAACTCCGCCCCCAGACAAGATTCAAAATCTCCATCAAAATGGGTGTGTCGAGAGACGAGGGGAGGAGGTTGGGGGTTGTGCTGCATTCACGCCCCATCTAGTGGTAAACTCCCACCCTGCCCCAAGGTTTGTTTTATTTGTTTGTTTGTTTGTTTGTCTATTTCATTTCCATTAAAAAACAATACAATTTCAAGAGAAAAAACAATATAAATACCTATAAAATGAAAGGTGGCAGAAGAAGAATAAAATCTTATCAATTCTGCCCGTTCTTAACAAAATCAATTCAAACAATCAATTCAAGCAATAATCACAAATAATACAACAAACCCCAAAACATATCACAATTATTCTTTATATTTCCCTAATATTAACTAAACTATATCAGCATTATATTCTTGATCTTTTTCTTAAATACAAATGATTCCTCATTTTTAATATCATTATTCAAACCATTCCATAAATCAATTCCCCTCATTAAAGTAGACCTACTCCGCAAACTTGTTCTAAACTTTGGCTTAACAAAAATATCTGTTCCTTTTAAAATATAGCAACTACTCCTTTTTACAAAATACGCTTGTACGTTCGATGGTAAATTGTGATTCTGAGCCCTGTACATTAGTAATAGAATAAAGTAATCCACCAAATCATAAAACTTGAGTAATTTCAGTTCATAAAATAAAATACTTGAAGGATGACAATAATGTTTTTGTGAGATAATTCGTACAGCTGTTTTTTGTAAAATAAAAATAGACTTGGTTACAGTTTTACAAGCTGTACCTCAGACACCAATACAATAAATTAAATTTGGCACAATAATTGTATTATACAGCAAACACAAAGCCTTGTCAGTCAGTAAGTCCCTCGTTTTATATAGTATTGCCATATACTTAGACATTTTAGTTCTTACAAAATTTATGCTTTTTCCATGACAATTTATCATCGATAATTACACCCAAAAACTTTACTTCATTCACTCTTTGTATCTCAACACCATCAATTTTGAAAAGAAAATCCATAGTTGACTTTTTTTTAATAAATATCATTTACCGTATTTTCCGTTGTATGGGTCGCACTGTCCAATTATTGCCAAAAATTTGGAAAAATCCATAAATAGATTGCACCGGTGTATAGGTCGCACCTACGTCACGCCGACGTAACGCGTCATCCACCGCTGACGTGCCGCGTCACCGCTGAGTCAACCCGGCAATATGGACCGAGTGTTTGACTCTGCTGCTAATGTCTGCCACAGGAGCGCAGAGCAAGGCTTTTAAGAAGATTAACACTGTAAAAAAAATGGTTTGCTAAAAATTATAGCTGACATTATAGCACAAGGGTTAGTGGTTTATTAGCCGAGTGGTTTCAAAGCTTTTTATAACATAAACAGAAATAAAACTAATGCTAACCGAGACGAGTCCGTCTCTCAAAACACAAATTAAAAAATCAAATTTCATCTCAATTTTTTCTTCCAGGCCATAGTTAAGTACATTAAAGCTCATATAATTACACTCTGTAAGCAGAAAAAATATACACCAATTGGTTTCGAAGCTATTTATAACTTTAACAGAAATAAAACAAATGCTAACTGAGACGAGTCCGTCTCTGAAAACATGAATTAAAAAAAATCCAATTTTATCTAAAATTTTTCCTCCAGGCCATAGTTAAGTACATTAAAGCCTTATTAATTATACTCAGTAAGCAGAAAAAATATACACCGAGTGGTTTGAAGCTATTTATAACATAAACATAAATAAAACCAGAAGCTAACTGAAGCTAATGCTACTAAAAGATCTTTTTTTTTAATCTCAAACATATAATAAAGCTACTCACTTGTAAATATACTGTGATTACATTCTGTAAGTTTCAGAAATATCCACCGAGCGGTTTCTGAGCTATTTATAATGTTATAAACAGAAGCTAACTGAAGCTAATGCTACTAAAAGATCTTTTTTTTTATTTCAAACATCTAATAAAGCTACTCACTTGTAAACGTCCATACTGTGATTACATTCTGTAACTTTCAGAAAAATCCGCTGAGTGGTTTTTGACTTATCTTGCAAACAAACCGTTAAGAAACACAGAGCTAAAAGAAGTTGCCTCCAGACCAGGAGGCCGACAGTCAGTCCGAGCAGAGGAGCTTTTTTTCGGACACATGAGCTGGAAACGGTCGGTGTACTACTCTGGAAGTGTCCCCTAGCGGCCGAAACTGGTACTGCACTGTGCCCCTAGCGGCCGAAAGTGGTACTGCAGCATTTTCTGCCAAAGTGAAAAACGGTCATAACTGAGGCAAAAATTGGTGTAAAAATATGGAAAAAATTCCATAAATAGGTCGCACTGGTGTATAGGTCGCAGGCCTTGAAAAAACCCATAAAAAGGTGCGACCTATACACCGGAAAATACAGTAATTAGTTTTTTTCCACGTTCAGTGATAACTTGTTTAATTTAAACCAAGTTTGAATTTTGTCAAGCTCCATCTTCATTAATTCAAACGTCTGATTCAAGTCTCTACCCGAGCATAAGAAAGTAGGTTCGATTTCAAAATGGAGGATAGTCGAGTCTTCAGTAAGTAAATACATAAACTTTTACTAAAATAACAGTTGTAAAATGTTGTTGCGTGTATTTAATCACACACACACAGCTTAAGTGTATGCTTCTGAACACAGAACACATTAAAAACGTGTTTAGCTGCATGGCATGCGGTGTACGGCTGTGTTTTTGTCGTTGTTTGGATCACAACAGTGTTGTAGGCCAGCTGCAGTGACTTTAATTCGCCACATCTTATTACTTAGCACATTACAAAAGTAACGTTTCATAATAAATTTTATTATAAAATATTGATTTCTTCTACCCTCGTTTTGTTTGATGCTTTGGCTTATTTTTGTTATGCAACCCAGAACTAAACACACGTTGTTTGTTGAATTGACTATAAATTAACACTAAACAGTGGTAAAATGTTTTATTTAGTTTCCAAAGATCCATGTTTAGAAACATTCTATAAGCTTGTATGATATATATTTGTTAGGAGGTGTATACAGTATTTGTTTAAGCTATGTGTCAGCTAATCCAAACGGGGCACATCACAGCTGGTAAGATTTATGAGAAATAATGTTTTAATGCAAACCAAACCAATTGCAATGAATTTAACAACACTGTGTATCCTTTAAAATGTTTTTTTTTCTTTCAGAGAACTGTGATGACCATGCACCCAGCAGCCACACAGAGTAATTGCAGCCAGGATTACTTTAACCAAGACAATCCTATGCTGATGCAGAAAGTCTCGGCCAGAGCTGCTTCATCTCCTGAGACCTGCATCCACGACAATGTTGGGTGCTACAGCTGAGACCCTGGTGTTTGTTTTCTGGCTGGCGGTGGAGCATCCTGAAGGTGGTCTCGAGTGTTTTGGACTGCTCGTTCTTCTGTCCACTTTGTCCATCCAGAGGAGCTGGAGGTGGTGTCCCGTGTGTTTGCAGGGCTGACACGACACAGAACCATTTGTTGTTTTGAATTAACTTACTGTTAATGAAATGAATCATAAACAACTAGTTTTTGTAATCAATTTGTTTATTTTATTTTATTTTTGTCTCATGCATGAGGACAAACCAGGGACACGTCGCAGCAGTGGACTTCCCACTCACTCCATCCTGACCCTGGATATTTGCAGTCCTGAACAGAGGAAAGATCACATAATAGAACATAGATGACAGATCAAAAGTTTCATCTGAGTAAATGTAACATTTTAATGGAGAAATATGTTGATTCAAAATTTCACAGTGTCAACAAATTCCCAAAATGTTGGGACAGGTAGCAATTAACAAATAAACAAGAATTAATGTTGCATAGACTTTTTAAAAACATTTTTCTTTTTATATAATGTCTGCCATAATAAAAGTATAATAGGTCAATTGGAGTACCTGTAATAAATAAAACATGAATACCTGGTGAATCAGCTCTCATGTCACCTCCAAAGTGACATGTCAACATGTCTCCAATCAAGCTTGACGTCTGTGAAGCACGGCTCAGAGATTCCCTGGATGTGGAATGCCTCATGGAGCTAAAGAAAAACAACACATATTTAATCACCTTAAAAACAAACATAATTGAGAAACATTACTGTTTTATCACTTTGTTCCGTTAAAATTGAGGGCGTTGATATTTGTAGAGTGAGTAAGGTGAAGTTTTTGGGTGTTATCATTGATGATAAACTGACATGGAAACAACACATACATTCTGTAAGAATAAAAATAGCTAAATCGATTGCAGTACTGTACAAAGTCAGAGACTTATTGAATGATAAAGCTCTGTATTTGTTGTATAACACAATCATTGTTCCACACTTAATCTATTGTATTGATGTTTGGGGAAAAGCGTGTAAAACAATCACAAAGCCTATTTTTGTATTGCAGAAAAGAGCTGTAAGAATTATCACTAGAAAACATTACTGTCATCCATCAAGCACATTATTTTATCAACTGAAGTTATTGAAGTTCCATGATTTGGTAGAATATAATATTTTATCAGTTATGTATAGGGCTCAGAATAATGCATTACCTTTAAATATCCAAATGCATTTTGTCAAAAGACAAAGTTGTTATAATCTTAAGGGGACAGACATATTTGTAAAACCACAATTCAGAACTAGTTTGAAGGGACGGTCTACCTCAATCCAGGGAATTGGATTATGGAATGGCTTGGAGAATGTAGTTAAAAATGCCAAGTCAATGTTTACATTTAAGAAAACGATCAAAATTAAATTGCTAAAAAAATATATGTGAAGTAGCGTAATGTATATTGTATTAAATGGTAAAAATGGTAAATGGAGCTTATTTATATAGCGCCTTCAGCCCCCTCTGAGGAACCCCAAAGCGCTTTACAATACGAGCCATCTACCCATTCATACACACATTCATACACCGTTAGTGTTAGCCTGCCTTGTAGGGCGCTATCCAGACCTACCGGGAGCAACTCGGGGTTAAGTGTCTTGCCCAGGGACACAACGACACATGGTGGGCGGATGTGAGACTCGAACCTCAGACCTTCCGATTGGGGGTCGACTGCCATTACCACTGTGCCATGGCCGCCCCTATAGTTAGAAAATTAGATAGTTTTTCATTTCGTTCTGTTACTGGAATATTATTCTTGCTTGAATTGATTGTTTGAAAAAAGGGGCAGATATAATAAGATTTTTTCTTCTTTCTGCTACCTTTCATTTTTTTACATTTTATACGTTATCATTATGGGACTGTTTTGTATTGTGTTTTTTCTTGTAAAAAAATGAACAAATTTAATAAACTAAAACTAAACTAAACTTTGTTGATCTGTCAAACAGATGACCCAGTGCAAAATACTGCTGCACAGAGCTGATGACCATGATATTCATTCACCAAGTACATATTTTATAAATACCTTTGATCTATATTATTATTTGCAGCAAAAGAACACAGTGTCTAAAACATTGTAAACCAGTACAACTGCTAAAATTAGTACCGGCTAGTCTCCATTGGTTTTTGATGTTGCGGTCTTCCTTATCCGAGTTCATAAGAGTTCACACACTCTGCAATGTTCATAAGAAACACTTGATTTTTAGCATTTAAACGCATTTTAAACACATAACGTTGATCAGCAACAGATAAAAACGCCACAAAAGATAAATTATGGAATAGAAAGGTGTAAAATGGTACTCACCTTCAAACGGATTGTACCCTGATGGTGTAAGGGTGGGTGGACATCAGTTTGAAGAGCTTTCTTGGAACATTGTCGCTCTTCTATGCTAATGTTAGTGCTATGTTGCTAATCGCTAATCCAACCCCTGAACTCTGCAGGGGGAGTGACCTTCTCGGGGGCGTGGCTCCACTTTTATAGTCAGGCAGCTGTGACGAAAGCGTGCGAAAACACGTCACTGTGCAAATCGTAGACAAATGAGAAAATTAGGGTGCAATTCCAATGTTCAACACATAGGACTACCGTAAACACGTTTTTAGACCAAAAATTGCCGATTTCAACGAATACAAACAATTACATGAAAATTAACACAGACATAGTGCTATGAAACATTTTAAACACATTCTAGGGAGTTTATCAGCTAAAAAAAGTTAAATTTCAGTTTAGTTCCTCTTTAAGACCAATTAAAAAGGATTTTTAGAAATGATGGCAAACTGTAAAATATGAACATGAAAAGTATGAGCATGTACAATTATTAGTTGGGGCTCCTTTTGCCTGGATTGCTACAGCAATGTGGTGTGGCATGGAGTCGATCAGTCTATGACACTGCTCAGGTGTTATGAGAGTCCAGGTTGCTCTGACAGTGGCCTTCAGCTCTTCTGAATTGTTGGGTCTGGTGTATCACATTTTCCTCTTCACAATACTCCATAGATTTTCTATGAGGTTAAGGTCAGGCGAGTTTGCTGGCCAATTAAGAAGAGGGATACCATGATTTTTTCTGCTATTTTTTCACCGAGCCTTGTTGGACATTTCTACCTTTCTACCTTTCTTGAACACAGAGTGCGGCAGGTGCGAGCCTGTGCACAGCACCTGTGTGAATGGACGCGGACATTTCTAATTTTCTTTGAACCTTTCTACCTTTCTTGAACACAGAGTGCGGCAGGCGCGAGCCTGTGCACAGCACCTGTGTGAACGGACGCGGACATTTCTACTTTTCTTTGAACCTTTCTACCTTTCTTGAACACAGAGTGCGGCAGGCGCGAGCCTGTGCACAGCACCTGTGTGAACGGACGCGGACATTTCTACCTTTCTTTGAACCTTTCTACCTTTCTGTGATTAAGTTTTAGAGCAACTGTCTTTTCTGACTGCGTTGTGGATCTGCAAACATTATAAGTTGCCGGTCAAAGCAGATGACCGCTTGTCCTGAGCCTGGTTCTGCTAGAGGTTTCTTCCTTCTAAAAGGGAGTTTTTCCTTTCCACTGATGCCATTGTGCTTGCTCAGGATGGGAGATCGTGGCGAAGCCAAGATTTGACTTGTTTGCTGGATTCATTAGATAGAAAACTTTACTAGTCTAACCGGAATTTTAATAGTAGGAGCTGCTAGCTCCCGCTAGCTTCAACACGAATTTAGCTTCGAGAACCACGTAGCTGCACTTATTGTTCGCTTACCTGCTGCCTCTCTCAACTTCCTGTGTCCTTTGGACTGTTCTGGACTCTCTCCTGTACTCCTTCAAGGTAATGCTTGTTCGAGTTACATCTCTCTGCTTCTTTATATCTTTTTGGAGCCGTGGGCCTGCTGCTAGCGGCTAGCTCCGTGTTAGCTTCCACCGGCTCGTGGATGTTGACTTACTCCGCTTCGCAGTTGTTTGAACTTAACAACTGCTCCATTCCTCCTCCTGTTTCCACCATCAAACAACTGGGACTTCTGCGTAGACCTCGTTACATCCATAGAAGCTCTCGAAAGAAATTTGTTTATTCAAAACAAGCGAGCTCGGACTCGATTGTTTCTGTCTGGGTTGAAAAACGTGTCGCACGCGTCGCACCTCGATGTCGTCATCAGAACGCTGCGTCTGTAGGCCCTTGTAGTCCACAGCGCACAAAGTGGCAAGGAAAACGTGGAGTGGACTTCAGTCTGCTTAAACCGGTTCAAAAAGCTCCTATTCCAACTGGTATTAAATTAGAACTTTTCAATGTGCAGTCACTATCCAACAAATCATGTTTAATTCATGATCACATTCTGGAGAAGAACTTGGACCTCATGTGTCTTACAGAAACGTGGCATCCACCGGATGTGTTCAGTTCTCTGAACGAAGCTTGTCCTTCTGGTTACAGCTATCTGCAGAGAGCCCGCAGCACTGGCCGCGGTGGTGGTCTGGCGGTAATTTATCGCAGTAATTTAAAATTGTCTCATCTGTCTTCTCAGGACTTTTCCTCTTTTGAATGTCTGGCTTTCAGCTTCAAAGCCCCACTCCTGATGAATGTTATATTAATTTATAGACCTCCCAAACCGCATGTTTCATTTAACTCAGAGATGCATGACCTCCTCACTTTTTTCTGCACCTCCCCTGTGAAGACTATTTTTCTTGGCGACTTAAATATCCACGTGGACAATTCTTCTTCACCTCTGGCAACAGATTTTAAGTCTCTTCTGGACTCTCTTAATCTCACTCAACATGTTGACGCCCCTACGCACAGCAGGGGGCATACTCTGGATTTGGTGATTACAGACACTGTACTCATCAATAACTTATCTGTATATGACCTGGGTGTCTCAGACCATAGGGTCATCTCCCTGGAAGTGCCTTCTTCTTCGTCTGCTTCAAACCCAAAACGACCTATCCAGTTCCGTGACCTTAAAAACATTTCCCCTGATGTTCTGTCTGCTGATCTTCACACCCTGACCGCTGTCAATCATCCTTCTGCAGATGACTCTGTGGATTACTACAACCAATCTCTTCGGGAGCTCCTGGACCTACATGCTCCCTTGAAGACAAGACTGGTGTCTTTCTCGCGTTCAGCCCCTTGGTACACTGATGAGCTGCGCAAGATGAAGGCAACTGGCCGTGCTATTGAGAGACGTGTAAAATCATCTGGTCTCTCTGTGCATAAGCAGGCATACAAAGAACATCAGAAAGCGTACGCCTATTCTCTTAAAGAAGCACGCTCCAAATATTATTCTAACATCATCAACACCTGCCCTGGAAACTCTAAACAGCTCTTCTCCACAATAACTCGTCTGCTTAATCCCATTAAACAAACTCTTGAGGACTCTGCTCAAAAATGCGACCTGTTTCTTTCATCTTTTAAAACCAAAGTTGACACTATCAGATCTCAGCTCCACAACCTCCCTGTTCTCAGTGTGCCACCTACCCGTCTGCATTCTGGGACCCTAAACAGCTTTGACGAAGTTGTTCAGAGTGAGGTGGAGGCCATCATCAAGAAAATGAAGCCTTCATCCTGCGCCCTGGATCCTTTCCCCTCGTCTCTCATAAAAACCAATCACTCTGCAATAGGCCCACTAATCACTCAAATAATAAATCAGTCTCTACAATCTGGTCATGTTCCACTGCCTCTAAAAACTGCCATCATTAGGCCTCTTCTGAAAAAATCTAATTTGGATCCCGACATTTTTTCTAATTACCGCCCAATTTCACACCTCCCTTTTCTGTCTAAAGTGCTGGAAAAAGCTGTTGCTGCTCAGCTGCAGGACCACCTACAACAACACTCCCTGTATGAGAAGTTCCAGTCTGGATTCAGGGCAGCTCACAGTACAGAGACTGCATTGCTGAGGGTTACCAATGATGTCCTCTTGGCTGCTGACACTGGCTCTCCCTCCATCCTTGTCCTCCTTGACCTCACTGCAGCCTTCGACACTGTGGACCATAGTGTCCTCCTCCACCGTCTTCATGTGGAGGTCGGTCTCTGCGACACCGTCCTGGACTGGTTCAAATCTTTCCTCTCCAATAGGCTGGAATGTGTTAGTCTTGGCAACGCCACGTCCCAGACAGTCTGTGTCTCCTGTGGTGTCCCTCAGGGGTCGGTTCTGGGGCCCCTGCTGTTTTCCCTTTACATGCTGCCTTTAGGTCAAATTATTAATCAGTTCAACATTTCTTTTCACTGTTATGCCGACGATACACAGCTTTACATCAGGACTGGAGCATCCTCATCTTCCACCTTGTCATCTCCATCTTCACTCACTGCCCTCTCTGCCTGCCTGGAGGCAATTAGGGCATGGATGAATCAGAACTTTCTTCAATTAAACTGCTCCAAGACTGAGGCCATACTGATTGGCACCCCTCACCAGGTACAAACATCTCCTATAACAACACTTTCCTTTTCTGGACAAAACATCCCCCTCTCCACCTCTGTTACTAATCTTGGAATAAAAATGGACTCCAATCTTACATTTGAGAATCACATTAAGCTTCTGTTTAAAACTTGCTTCTTCCATCTTCGAAACATCTCCAGACTTCGCCCATCCCTAACTTTTTCCGATGCTGAGAAGCTCGTCCATGCTTTTGTCTCCTCCAGGCTCGACTACTGCAACTCCCTGTTTATTGGAATCCCTGCCAAAAACCTACAGAAACTTCAATATATTCAAAACAGTGCAGCAAGGATCTTGTTGAGAGTTCGTAAATTTGAACATATTACGCCCATTCTCCATAACCTTCATTGGCTTCCTGTCGCCTACAGAATTCAGTACAAAACTGCTCTCATTACACATCAATGCTTACATGGAGCTTCACCAGATTATCTGAAGGATATTCTTATTCCATACTCATCCACCCGGTCGCTGCGGTCACAGAACAGTAATCTCCTTCACATTCCGAGAACCAAATTAAGGACCATGGGAGACCGGGCTTTCAGTGTGGCTGCCCCCCGCCTGTGGAACTCTCTTCCTGACTGTCTGAGAGCCCCACAGTCTGTGGTTGACTTTAAGAGCGGCTTGAAGACCTTTCTTTTCAACCGAGCATACTCTACCTCCTCATGATTCTACTTTTGATCTTAGTTGATATTGTTATTGATTTTACTTGTTTTATTACTTGTTTTATTGACATTTAATTCTGTTGCACATTGTAGCACTTTGAGATTTTCATTAATGAAAAGTGCGTTATAAATTGAATTCATTATCATTATTATTATTATTATTATCCTTAAACCAGGTACAGGTAGCTTTGGCACTGTGTGCAGGTGCCAAGTCCTGTTGGAAAATGAAATTTGCAGCTCCATAAAGTTGGTCAGCAGCAGGAAGCATGAAATGCTGTACAACTTCCTGGTAGATGGCTGCGTGGACCTTGTATGTACCTCAGGAAACACAGTGGACCAACACCAGCAGATGACATGGCAACCCAAAATTACTGACTGTGGAAACTTGACACTGGACCTCAAGCTACATGGATTCTGTGCCTCTCCTTCCTTCCTCCAGACTCTGGGACCTTGATTTCAAAGGAAATGCAAAACTTACTTTCATCAGAGAACATAACTTTGGACAAATAACTGTTACAAATAAAGTCCAGTTGTCTTTATATTGAACGCTTTTTCTGATAACTTTGGACCACTTAGCAACAGTCCCAGGTGAGATGCTTCTGACACAGTCTCTTATTCAAGAGTGGCTTGACACAAGGAATGCAACAGCTGAAACCCATTTCTTGCATACATCTGAGCATGGTGGTTCTTGAAGCACTGACTCTAGCTGCAGTCCACTCTTTGTGAATCTCCCCAGCATTATGGAATAGGTTTTGTTTCACAATACTCTCCAGGGTGCAGTTATCCATATTGCTTGTACACTTTTTTCTGCTACATAGTTTCCTTCCCTTCACCTTTCTATTAGTGTGCTTGGACAGAGAGCTCTGTGAACAGCCAGCCTCTTTAGCAATGAACTTTTGTGTCTTGTCCTCATTGTGCAAGGTGTCATTGGTCATATTTTGGACAACTGTCAAGTCAGCAGTCTTCTACATGATTGTGTAGCCTACAGAACTAGACTGAGAGACCATTTAATTGTTTTTGCAAGTGATTTGAGTCAATTAGATGATTAGACTGTGGCACTAGATGTCGGAGTCAGAGATTCTTTATTGTCATTCGCACCACATGTGGTACATGTGATGGAATGAGATTATGTACAAAGGGTCCCAGTTACATCCAACAATAAAATGTAAAAGAAAAACGTTAATAAGATCGAAGATATGAACTAAGAAAAACATGAACTAAAAATATACTAAGCACTAGTAGCATAAAAACATTACTTCGAACAGCAGCATGAACATGAGTCTGTGTGAGCAGATGAGCACGGATGAACATAGCAACATGAAACAGATCAGCAGCAACATGAAACAGATCAGCAGCAACATGAAACCAATCAGCAGCAACATGATGTGATATTTCACATTGATTATTCTGGTTAGATATTCATGAGTCTAACAGCTTCAGGGTAGAAGCTGTTCCTCAGTCTAGTGGTTCTACACTGAATGCACCTCAAACTCTTTCCTGAGGGGAATGGGGCAAAAAGTGTGTGTGCTGGGTGAGTGGGGTCCTTCATGATGCAGGTGGCTCTCTTCCTGCATCTGGAGGTGTAGATGTCTGTGATGGTGGGGAGGCTGACTCCAACATACTTCTGTGCAGCCTTCACCACTCTCTGCAAAGCTTTTCTTTCTGCAGCTGTGCAGCCTCCATGCCACATGTTGATGCTGGACCACAGGATGCTCTCCACTGCACACCTGTAGAAGGAGGTGAGGACTGAGCTTCCCAGACCAGCTCGTCTCAGCCGCCTGAGGAAGAGTCTCTGATGAGCTTTCTTGATCAGGGTGGTGGTGTTGTTGCCACAGCTGAGGTTGTCGT
>JBBPBX010002151.1:0-29384 GCA_038048925.1 Garcialebias charrua | reverse complement strand
ATACATATACACACACACATACATACATATATATATATATATATATATATATATATATATATTTCATTGCTGGCTGAACAGCTGACATTTGTTGTAATTTCACTGGTGGGCATAAATACAGTACAGTAATATTACATTAACAAAATACTAACAATATGTTCATCTTACTTGTGAAAAGTTATCCCCCGGTCCCTGAAATCAAAAGTTCTTAGATTCAAACACGAATAATCTGAGCAGTGCTGAGGAATGTTCTGCTGTTTCTGTTCAGCAAAGTACGAGGGTGACATCTCCAAGATGGCCGCTCTAAATCCTGCGCCAGAGCAGGCTATGGGGTATCTAGTGTTATATATGATATCTATGTGTTTACATCTCTGTTAAAGTGCTTTAGCCCTGGACCTTGGAATCACCCCTCTGTTTTGCTGAAATGGTTTAGCCCTGGACCTGACAGCCAATGAGAAGAGACGCGAATGACGCCGTCAGGAAGTGAAGTTACCCAAGAGGGACATAAACAGATGTTGTTTACGTCTAAAGCCCGGTGCAGAGCTCCGCGCTGGACCGAGTCCCGCGCCACGCACGCGGGGGGTTCACAGCAGAGCACAGCGTGAGCAACTTGTGTGCTCCAACAGAGCTCTGCTTTCTTCTTCGTTCTCTGTGAGCGGAGGGGGTCAGTTCAGTCCCCCTCCGCGTGCAGCTGATTGGTCAGACACCGCGCTTCGCGTAGGCGCTCGTAAAATTGGAGCTTGGCGCGCTCGCGTGAACGTTCAAAGGGCTTGTGCAGCGGCGACCTCACGGCGCTCACACAGCGGGGCGCCGCGCTCGCTCAAGCGCGGAGCTATGCGTCGGCCTTTAACCAAACAACGCGTACTTTACACGTTGTTGACACGTTGATAACGCGTCAAATGCGTGTGAAATTTCGATGCGTCAATGACACGTAATTAACGCGTATTTGACGCGTTGTTTACACGTCGTTTGATGCTGGATCCCCACCGCACGCATCTCGCGCAGCCGAAGCAGCCACTTTACATTGAAGTCTATGGGGACGCGAATCTTGAAGCAGCGGGTCGTGTCGCGGCGCATCTACAGCATACAAGCAGCGTGAAAGTGAGCAGCAGCTGTTTCCTACTCCCGCGTCGCATCCGAGCAGCGGCTGTGGAAGCACGGAATGCCGTGCTTCCACAGCTAGATTCAGCTCGCTGCTCAGCAGCAAACAATCAGGACCAATCAGGAGAGACTCTGCCATGTGATCACGCAACGACGACGGGACGGAATTAGGTGGGCACCGTGCGAAACGTTTAACAGATGAAAAAAATCCCGCGGTAAACATGGAGGAGAAACTTACAGCAGGTCGTCAAACTGGGCGCGGGTGACACGGAAGTACCGCTGAAAGCGCTCCTCGTCTGCGCGCAGCTCCTGGATCAGATGGTGAAATTCACTGAATTCATGACGCCTCTCATGTGGGGTGAATCCAGAATCGTCGTTGTGCACGGCGTCTGCGTGTTGCTGCTTTGTAGATTAAGTACAACAAGGCAATTCTTCGTATTGCGTCCGCCATTTTTCTGAGACCGGAAATAAACAAACACCGGAGCGGAAGAGGACCAACACGCTCCTCCTCCCACTGCAGACGCGTTAGATGAGGACAGTCATCTGTTGACAAGCAGCCAGTACAGTGCGTTTGGAGATTTTTGGAAGCGCGATATGCTTTAGGTGAGGATGAGGCATAAGGCTGGGGCAGAGCTCCGCGCTCGAGCGAGCTCGGCGCCCCGCTGTGTGAGCGCCGTGCGTGCGCCGCTGCACAAGCCCTTTGAACGTTCACGCGAACGCGCCAAGCTCCAATTTTACGAGCGCGCACGCGCGCGCGGTGTCACACAGAACTGTGTGGCCGGAATTGGGTTCTCGTCGAACTGTTTTAAGTGATACACAGACTGCAGATCCCGCGAATAGTGAAGGAAGATGGAGGGAATTTTTGAAGAGCAGCTCTGTGAGGCGGTTAGGATACATCCAAATTTGTATGATACCTCAATGAGACAATACAAAGACCTTCAAAGAACGAGGAATTCCTGGGACGAAGTGGCTGCGTCCGTGGGAAAGGACGTTGCGGCTTGTAAAGCCAAATGGAAGTACCTCAGGGACAGTTTTGTGCGTGCAAGAAAAAAAATGAAGGGCAGAAGTGGCGATGGTGCCAGTGGAGGTGTCCCAGCAATTTATCATATACTGTCCTGGCTGGACAGGTTCATCAAATGCAAAGACACAGAGACCAATGTGCCTGCAGTAAGTATTTTTTTAAGCTACTTAATAATTTAATTAGTTGTCCAAAACTCGTCAAACTTCATAACAATACATATAATTGTATTATTAATCATAAATTTATTAATTCAGTTGTAAGAAATAGTTTTCCATCAACATTTAATCGCTCTACATTGTGTACATGATAGGACTTCAGCTGTGGTTCCGGTGCTGTGCCTTCACCAGTCTGTGATGTCCCTTCACCTGTACCTGCCTGGGGTGTGCCTTCACCAGCCTGTGTCCCATCACCTGTGTCCCATCACCAAGCTGTGGTGTGCCTTCACCAGCCTGTGTCCCATCACCAGCCTGTGTCCCATCACCAAGCTGTGGTGTCCCTTCACCAGCCTGTGTCCCATCACCAGGCTGTGGTGTCCCTTCACCAGCCTGTGTGCCATCACCAGGCTGTGGTGTGCCTTCACCTGCCAGCACCAGCAACAGCTCAAACCTCTGGTCACCGTCTCCATCTCCAGTTCAACCAGCTTGCTCCAGTGACTTTCCTGCACCACCTGCCCCAAGGCAGTCATCTGCACCTGGCACCAGCACCCCCAAATCAGCAAAACAGGGAAAAAAGAAGCGGTGTGCAGATGCAGATGCAGGTGACGAGGTTATAATGAAGAGGCTGGGTGCCATTGATGCACGCAAAGATGATGAGGAATTTCTATTTGCTCTAACATTAGCTAACGTATTAAAAAAAATTAACCCACTACACAGAAACAAAGCACAAATGCGCTTATACGAGTGTGCAATTAATCTGCAAGAAGAATATGCAAATCCTGAGACGTACGCATTGCAGTCACTGTAATGTTTTATTAGAGGTTATTTTTTAGAAGTGTTGTAGAAGTGTTTTTTTTAGAAGTTTTACTTTTTAGAAGTGTTGTTTTTGTAGAAGTTATTTTTTAAAGATTTTTAGAAGATTTACTGTTTAGAGTTTAAGATTTACTGTTTAGTGTTGTACTTCATTGTCTGTGTTACCTGTTGCGTGTTTGTTTGTCCAGCACTTTGGTGTGGACTTGTTCCTGTTTAAAGTGCTTTATAAATAAAATGGTATGGTATGGTATGGTAGAAGTTTTGTTTGTTATGAAGTTTTACTTTTTAGAAGTGTTGTTTTTGTAGAAGTTATTTTTTTAAAGATTTTTAGAAGATTCACTGTTTAGTTTTGTTTGTTATGAAGTTTTCGTTTTTAAAAGCAGTGTATTCTATGAAGTTTTTCACTTTTTAGAAGTGTTTTTTTACAAGTGAAGAAGAATTAACTACCAATATTGTGTTGTTGTGGTGCACACTGGAATTAAGCTGTGGATTAATAAAATTTCCCCCATATAAATAAAGTATGTGCCATGTGTTGTTTGTTTTAAAATCACAAAGAATTTTTCTTTAATGCAAATGTTCATTATTCTTGAAACATACTGATGAACAAATGAAGCTTGTTATCAATTTATTCAATTTCTTATTAATTTATGGATAGGCATAGGCAATTGATTGATAGGCAATCACACATTCAACCTTCCTCTTCTTATAGTTGCTTGTTGCCAGGGCACAGCCCCATGTGGGGATGAGAAGAAGTCACGCAGGTTGTTCCTCACTGCATACGCTGTTCTTCCAGCATTCCTTGTAGCAGTTGTTCGTCTCAGAGTCTCCAGATCGTTTCCTGCCACCTGCCTCCATTCTCCTATACGGATGGGAAACAAGAAAAGAAATTGAGTGGGTGGGGTGTATTGTACTCCACAGATGAGCTACGGCAGTGGTCCCCAAACTTTTTCCTGCGAGTGCCACATAACTTTTCCCTTCCCTGGTGAGGGGCCGGCCGGAGTAAGTTTGTAAAAGGAAAAAGTGTGACGAGTGCAGGAATGCCAAAATGTAAAACTATTGTTTCAAATAACCCTATCTGGGTTCTTAACCAAAAATAAACCAAAGAAATAATTAATAAACATTATATGTTAGGGTACGTATCGTCTTGGGCCAAGTCCAACTTTATAATCAAATACACATCTGGAAAAAAATATGCATATGAAAAATAATCTAAATGCTCTCTGGTATAAACTGTACTGTGTGTGTGAGTGAGTGTGTGCGTAATCACCTGGTAAGATGTCTCCTGATGGTGTGTCAGTGTCCACATAGTTTTCGGGGATGTACTGCCTTCCGTCGTCATTGTAGGCCAGCCAGTTGTGTAATGCTACACAAGCTTTTACCACATGGACTGTTTTGGATGGATTATATTCCATCGGGCGGCTGAAGATCCGCCATCTGGATGACAAGATGCCGAAGGCGTTCTCGATTGTTCTCCGAGCCCTGCTGTGGCGGTAGTTGTACACCAGATGCGTTTCCTCCAGATTTGAGCCTGTGCATGAAAGAATATCAAATTTATTACTAATAATGCAATTTGGTTTATGTTCCACCTGTTCAAAACAAAGATGTCTCAGAGTACTGTAAACAATCATTCATATAAATGTAGTGGACCTACCCAGGGTCAAATTAAGGTTTTTGAACTGTCCAGTGATGACCTTTACTGACCTCTCAGTAAAGCAAGACATTTACTACAAAATTATTCATTTAGCTATAATCTGATAACATAGTCACCAATAAGAGACTATTTCTATCTTTGATTTTAGGCTGATGTGATCAAAAGAATAACTTTTGTCATTTTCATGATGTGTGCTTTTAAGCTGTGTTATTCTGTGAGAGTTAAACTGTGTTTCACTGCTGTGTCAAAGGTGCAATCTCGGGTCACAGAGACTTCTTTTAATTTTGTTAATTCAAATGTTATCAAATGAATAATTTTATTTGTAAGAGCATCAGTACATTTTAATGTCAGATAAATCAAATACTCTGCTTAATTCAAAATGTTGTACATGGAGGATTTCTCCTCTCCTCTCGAACTTGCATGTGAAGATAAAAGGAACACTTTATCTCATTCATTTTAGCTTGAGCTCAGGACAATCTAGACACCCAAAGACTTTTGTTTTTGTCCTATTTAATAATCAAGCTATTATCATTAATAGGTCCCATATGTGATGCTTAATGACGTTGTTTTAATCAAACCAACAGTATTTTGTTAAAGTGTTAAAGCAAAGGAATCAGTTTTATGATAAAATGCTGACATCTGAAACTAACACTTTATCTTTCTGACAAACTAATCTTTTGACCCCCTTTCAACATGTTGATGTCATCCTCACATCAACTTATGATGCCATTCGGCCAATCAGAAAGAACACATTTTCTGGGTCACGTCTCAGTTAAAACCTTCACATCTTACTTTCTCTAAGTCTGCTGGAGTAAGCCTCAAACTATGGTCTTCTCCAAAGAACTGATGATCGTCTGGTCAACACGCTAATGACCATGTCATTCAGTTAAAGACTTATAACATGCCAAGTTATAAGCCATCTTCAACAGCTGAAAAGCTCTCTTTTATTGACATTCCTTTAAGGAACGTCTTATCTTGGAAACACCACCAGGAGCTGCCGTTACTTTCGGTTCGAGTCAAGGCGCACGTCTGGAGACGCTGAGAATGGTAAACGAACTGACCAAACTGGACCGAGGGAGACTGACCATCTTCACGAGGTAACAAGTCGTCAAATGCTTTGCCAAGGGTACCAACGTGTAGCTTTAATCGGCCGGAGAACTGCCATGTTTCTGGTTAAAACACATCAAGATAACTCCCTGACTCTTAACTTTTCTTCCTCCATAAATTTCTCCTCCTAAATCTTTCCCTCTCTATCTAAGCTGGAAACTATTTTAAGCTGAAATGCCCACAGACTAAATATGTTAACATCCAATATTTATGTCTGTTGTGTTAAATTTAAGTTTGCTGACGTATTAATTTGAAAGAAAGTGAAATCATGTCAATCAAGTGTAATGGTGTTAATTTAGTTGATTTATTTTAAATAAATGATAGTGTCTCTTTGACATATCAAACTAAGTTAACGTCTTTGTCACTTAATGGCTTTGTGTATTTATCCATCATAAAGATCACAGAAATATTGGGTAAACTGAAAAAGAACAGAATCCGTGAATTTACTATTCAATCTGAATAAGTAGATTAATTAAGATAAAAAGGAGATCAGTATTAATATTGTCCTCCTACTAATTCTTACATAAATAGAAAGGTCCAGTTGATCCTTGTATTGAACACCTTTTTTGATAGAGAAGGCAGTTAATAAAGGTCTATACAAAAGTTGAGAAACAAAGATCATAAAAAACTAATAACAGTCATAATAGTACTAATGAATAGTACTAATGATAATTTTATTCATTCACAAAAGGTCAATACAGACTTTTTCATCACTCTCTCCTAGCTCAGCTGTATCCCACCAAAACAACCTCTTCATTTTTTAATAATCTTACCAGGATATGGTCGCATAAAATTTTGATGGAGTGGGAAAGCTGCATCCCCCACAAACACATGCGGACTCTCCACAGTGGTTCCTGGTAGGACATCAGGTGGTGGAAGATCCAGGGTACTGTTGATCAGCTTTTTCCCAAACACACTCTCCTGGAAGACGCCGCCATCACTCTGACGCCCATATGCTCCCACATCCACCATCGTGAAGCGGTAACGTGCGTCACACGCAGCCAGGAGGACGAGAGAGTGGGTCCCTTTGTAATTAAAGTAGTCACTCCCAGATGACGGAGGGCAACGAATCCTGACGTGTTTACCATCCACTGCTCCTAATAATAAATACAATTTTCAGTGTTTGGAGATATTTCTTGTACTAATAAGTACATGAATCAACAAAAGTACACAAACTGCTAAGAGACAGAAAGACAAATGAACCAACCTAAAAGGTTAGGAAAATCCCAGATTTGCCAGAAATCACGAGCAATTGCAGTCCACTGATGGCCTGTGGGGAACGCTACAAACTCCGGCTGAAGAGCCGTCCAAATGGCTTGAGATACCTGAAATACAGTTGTACACATAACTCACTGGAATGAAGTATAAGCATATACCATAGTCTTCATTTAATTTAATCTGCTAAAAGTTTTGTAATGTACAGCTATTACTGTTACCATAAACTACATGTTATATATATATATATATATATATATATATATATATATATATACACACACACACACATATGTATACATGTACATATATATAATTTGTTTATATTTATACAAATATATATACTGTACATATTTATATACATTTAGATTTAATTAAACAACTAGTTCATCCACTGCTGACTTCACTAATAAACATTTCATGTATACAGATCACAGCATCATTTGTTTACTCCACGACTCACCTCCGACATTATTCCTGACACAGTTCTTGTGCCCAGGCGGTAGCTGGCAGCGACACTCTGTTCAGAGCAGCCAGTCGCCAAGATGCGCAGCGTGACTGCCACTCTTTGTGCAGCGCTGACAGGATAGCGATGGCTGCCCTGATGGAGAAGAAACGGTTCTAACCGCCCAACTAGCTCATCAAACTTGCTCGAATGCATTCGAAAATATTCAAAATGCTTCTCGCTGTCCATCATTTTCATGTCCCTAACCAACGTATTAAACTCTCCTTCTTCATCCCTGGTCTCGTTTAATGGCCTCACGTACCACCTTCTTCTTCTTCTCCTACGGTTTCTCCTTAAAAGTAATAACAGGCAAAGCAGCTCTTCTTCCTCATCTTCTATTGACACCATTTTGTGGCTGAAAAACTAGCGGCAAACTAGCGGAAATGACGACACTAAGGAAATGACGTCAAAATTTGGAGCGAAAACGCGAGAATTGACGCGAGAACGAGAAAAGAGCTGTGCCAATGAATGTGCGTGCGCACAACGCGCGCGTCGAGCGCCGTTGGGACAAGCGCGGAGCTCTACACGTCGTTTACGCGTCATTTTTCGAGGCGAATTTTACGTGTAAACAACGCGTTAACAACGCGTTGTTTACACGTCATTAACGTGTCGATGTAGCATGTAATTTTCACGAGTTTTTGGCCCCGCTGGCTCTCCATAGTCTTGGCGTCGGGCGTCACGTCACATGCGTGTTGAGCGTGATGGAAAGCGTTTTTCCGTGCACGTGAACCCGCGTCAGCCTCCAAAGCACGCGTTGATTTAGCTGAAGATTTCGCAGTTCAAACATTCAAACGCCGTTCAACTCTCCCTGATTGGTTGATCAGGGAGAGTCGGGGGAGAAGAGAGGGGGTCAGGGGGAGAGGGGGAGAGTCCCTATGTGACGCGGAAACGATTGCGCAACTATGTGACGTATTGTTTGTGGGACACAGAAAAAACCCGCGGAGTCATGGACTATGGAAGAGAAACTCATTGTAGCTGTGTGTTCGCGACAAGTCCTTCACGACCAGTCAAGTCTGCTCCACAGAGACAGAAATAAAAAGCTCCTCGCCTGGCGGAGTGCAGTGAGGACTCGGTATACCGGTAAGCTCCTCCCACACACCCCGCCGCAGTTTCGCGTTCCTATCTGGACACCAAGTGCGTCCACTTGCGTGCGTGACGAGCTTTTTGGAAGTTGAAACGCTGTTCGGTCTGGATGTACCATTAGATCAGCTGATCAGTTGCTACTGACAGTGCCCAAAACTAGGCTGAAGTTCAGAGGTGACAGAGCATTTTCTGTCGTTGCTCCCAGGCTGTGGAACAACTTACCCTTGCGTGTCAGACAGGCCTCCTCTCTTCCTGTTTTTAAATCCCTTTTAAAAACACACTTTCATTCTTTGGCTTTTAAAACATGATCTTATTTTTATGGCATTTTAATACACCTGCAGAAAGACTGGTACATGTATTTTTTATTTTTTGTATGTTTTTTATCGTTTTAATTGACTTGTCTTTTATGTTGTTGTACAGCACTTTGGTTAAGCCCGATGCAGAGCTCAGCGTCCTCCTCAGACGCCACACACAGCGCATTCTGTGCGCGCCTGTTCACCGGGCAGAGCTCTGCTTTCTTCTCACATTCTCTGTGAGCAGCTGCACGCGGAGGGGGACTGAACTGAGGTCGCTGATTGGTCAGACACCGCGCATCGCGTGCGCGCTCGTAAAATTGGAGCTTGGCGCGTTCGCGTGAACGTTCAAAGGGCTTGTGCAGCGGCGCACGCACGGCGCTCACACAGCAGGGCGCCGCGCTCGCTCGAGCGCGGAGCTCTGCCCCAGCCTTTAACCTCATGGTTTTTGAAATGTGCTTTACAAATAAAGTTGATTGATAGATTGATTGATTGATTGATTGATTGATTGATTGATTGATTGATCTTAACTTCCTGTTTCCATGTATTTAAAATAAAAACAAAGATTATTCATTCTTTTGAAGGTCTTACAACCTGTGAGTTTTACTGAAGTACACAGACATTGTTGTTTGTATTACTAAGAATAGATTTATTGTTTTAACTGCTGTGAGTAGATGAAGTGCTTTTAGAGCTACTGACCTGAAAAGATCTCGCTATGTCTTTAACAAATGTATTTCTGAGTTACATAGAAATACATCAGATCTTATCTGTATGTGAGGTGTTTCAACCACATCTCTTTATGTTCAAAGAGGAACTATAAAGTTGTTCAGTCTGTTTGTTTCCAGACTCTTGACACCAAATACTGTTGATCAGTGCAGGGATTCCTCCATTAACCTGATTCTTTGTAGCTTCCAGAGTGGCAGAGAGACACTGATTACACCCAGATGACACCCATCCTGTTAATGAGCTGCTGGCTGGATAGGACTGAGGGTCTCATCAGTTTGATGCTGGAACATTTGTGACCTCAGGGTACAACCTTACAATGCACCAGACTATTACTGTTTTGGTTAAGACTTACCTTGTGCCTCCTTGTCTCCTAGAGATTCCCTCCTGCTCCTGTCCTTGATCCTTGAGTCCTGCCCTCCTGAGGAGCTTGGCCTCCTTGTGTCTCTCTACTCCAACCACTTTTCAGGAACGCTTGAGCTCATCAGTCCTGGAACCACCATCTACAACCACCAGATGATGGAAACTAAAAATCTTCTTTTGTTCGTCCTGCCACACTCCATCATCTCTTCTGCCACTTCCCTTTGTCACATGCCTTTGAATCCTGGATCTGTCCTGCTCTTAGAACCTACAAACAGAATGCACAGTAAAAAGAAGAACATCATTAACTCTTTCTATGACCAACTCTGACTAAGGACAATGTTCACCTTCGTGTTCCTTGCTGATTCTCCTGGCTTCTGTTGGAGAAATTATGTTGTTCTCTGATGTTTACTCAAAAGAACCACTCTCACAGCAGGTGAACATTTTTAATCTGCACTTTTACTTGCCATTATGACTCGAGGAAACCAGATTGTTATGAGACAAGACTCAGGATTAGAAAAGTGAACAGCTTTTATTATTTACAGTGAGAATATCTACACTTTATCTTGTGGAGCCCCTGAGGAGGAAGAACAAAGTCAGGTGGGTCTGGATGGAGGAACTGTATGTTTTTATTGACTTGCTTGTTTCTCCTTACAAGTTTGGATGTTGCTGTGTGGCACAAGGCTTGGTCCACGAAGGGCTCCAGTGATGAAGGACCAAGCAGGATGGACAAGTCAGGCAAGTGGATGGAAGACAACTCATGAGGAACAGGACCAAGGCAGAACCAAAACTGGATGGGAACCAAGGAGGCAGGATGACTGTAGACAAAAAAAAAAAAAGTAAGTATTTCAGTTTATCAATCTACTTCTTGGCCTAAGTCATAAATACTATGAGAGTAATTAATGGTCCAGCAAAGAGTGACACTCGACTGCAGCCTTAAGTAGAGTTGGACCTCATCAGGTAGATGACCAAGAGCTGGTGGCAATTAGAGGCTATCTTGGAGGGAGGAGCTTCATCCAGTGGTACTCTTACACTTGCAAGGTCAGATTTCAGGACTGGTTACATATAAACATACGTAGATGTCTGAGAATGAAAACCAGTCACAAAAAAGACACGAGCCACATTACCTGCTCACTTTTAAATCCATCTAAACTCAACTGAGTTCATTATAGTTCAGAAGGTGTCCTTGAAGCCAGATGCAGTCTTCTTACACACAGCACTCTTCATTTGTACAAACATATGGTTCATGGGCAGAGATAAGGCAGAGTTTAGGGAGACAGATGGGCTCGTTTTGGAAGACAACCGAGTTCCTTGTTCTCAGGACAGAGGAGGAATGTTCTCAGCCATATTAATGAAAACATCCATAACCTTTGACCCAAAACTCCCGGACACTTCCCTGAGCACAATCACTTTGTAAATAAATCACTTACCATTTACCTTCAGAGAGTTGAGTCTTCATTCCTCAGTCTCACTACTCCGTGAATGATTATTAGTTAATCATGACGATCAGTGCTTTTAGGAGTGACATGGATTTTAATGACTCAACGTACAACAGCTCATTTTATTATTTAATAAGTGCACCTATGTTTACAAACAATTTAGAGTTATTAATGTTAAGTTTACAACAAACCGTTGTTTCAAGTTTAAAAAATTGTCTATTTGGAGTAGAAATGCACCAGTTATAACAAAAGTTACATTATCAACTGGAAGCCTGTTAACTCGCCACAGCAAGTCATCCTCCTTCATTTTATTCTGTCCTCTGCAGCTTCTCACTTCATTCCATACCTCCATGTCCTCTCTAACTGCATCCATATACTATATCTCATCTTTGTCTTTTTCCTGGCAGCTGCATTTCTAACATCCTTCTACCAATATACCCACTGTCCCTTGATATGGAAAGCCACCAGCAGCTCAGGTCTTGTAACCCTCTCTAACTTTATCTCCCAGTTGTTCAACATGTGCTGTACTTCTGATGATCTCATTCCTAATCTTATTCATCCTTGTCACTCCTAAAGAGAACCTCAACATCTTCATTACTGCCACTTCCAGTTCTTTCTCATGTCTTTTTGTCAATTTATTATTTTCTTCACCACAACAGTCCTTCTACACACAACCTATCGATGTTGTCTGGTCACGCTCTACAGCTGTGGTGGGATGCATCACAAACAATGATGAGTCCAGCTACAGGCAGGAGGTGGAACACCTGGAGAGCTGGTGCAAAGAGAATAACCTTCACATGAATGTGAAGAAGACAAAGGAGATGATTGTGGACTTCAGAAGGAACAAACACACCCACACCCACTGAACATAAGTGGATCTGCAGTGGAAGTGGTCTCCAGCTACAAGTACTTGGGTGTACACATGAATGATAACCTCAGCTGGAGCAACAACACCACCAGCCTGATCAAGAAAGGTCATCAGAGACTCTACTTCCTCAGACGGCTGAGACGAGCTGGTCTGGGAAGCTCAGTCCTCACCTCCTTCTACAGGTGTGCAGTGGAGAGCATCCTGTGCTCCAGCATCAACGTGTGGCATGGAGGCTGCACAGCTGCAGAAAGAAAAGCTCTGCAGAGAGTGGTGAAGGCTGCACAGAAGTCTGTTGGAGTCAGTCTCCCCACCATCACAGACATCTACACCTCCAGATGCAGGAAGAGGGCCACCTGCATCATGAAGGACCCCACTCACCCAGCACACACACTTTTGCCCCACTCCCCTCAGGAAGGAGGTTGAGGAGCATTAAGTGTAGAACCACTAGACTGAGGAACAGCTTCTACCCTGAGGCTGTTAGACTCATGAATATCTAACCAGAATAATCACTGTGAAAACACATCATGATGCTGATCGATCATGTTGCTGCTGATCTGTTTCATGTTGCTGCTGATCTGTTTCATGTTGCTGCTGATCTGTTTCATGTTGCTGCTGATCTGTTTCATGTTGCTGCTGATCTGTTTCATGTTGCTGTGTTCATTCGTGTTCATCTGCTCACACAGACTCATGTTCGTGCTGCTGTTTGGAGTAATGTTTTTATGCTATTAGTGCTTAGTGTATTTTTAGTTGATGTTTTTCTTAGTTAATATCTTAGATGTTATTACTGTTCTTCTTTTACATTTTATTGTTGGATGTAACTGGGACCCTGTGTACATAATCTCGTTTCATCACATGTACCACATGTGGTGTGAATGACAATACAGAATCTCTGACTCTGACTCTCCTCTGCCACAACCTTACAGTCTCCAATGTCCTTCAGGTTTCGTCTTCTACACAGAATGTAGTCGACCTGTGTACTCCTTCCTCCACTCTTATAGGTCACTCTATGTTCCTCCCTCTTTTGGAAATAGGTATTGACTACAGCCATTTCCATTCTCTTGGCAAAATCCACCACATCTGTCCTTCCTGGTTTCTTTCCTTGACACAACACCTACCCATCACTTCCTCATCCACTCTGTTTCCTTCACCAACATGTCCGTTCAGGTCTGCTCTGATCACCACTCTCTCCTACCTAGGAATACTCTCCATTACTTCATGCAGTGCCTTCCAAAATTGATCTTTCTCCTCCACATTAGATCCAACCTGTGGAGCATAACCACGGACAACATTTAGCATCAGATCTTCTACTTCTACCTTCAGGTACATGATCCTATCTGACACTCTTTTCACCTCTACTACATTCTTTGCCAAATCCTCCTTCAGGATCACCCCTACTCCATTTCTCTTTCTATCCACACCATGGTAAAACAGTTTGAACCCTGCTCCAATGCTGTGGGCCTTGCTGCCCTTCCACTTGGTCTCTTGGACACATGAAACATCTACCTTCCTTCTCTGCATCATGTCAGCCAGCTCTCTACCTTTGCCTGTCATTGTCCCCACATTTAGAGTTGCAACCCTCAGTCCTACATTCTTCACTTTCGTGTTCTCCCTCTGTCTCCTGGCATGTTTTCCTCCTCGTGGTCTTCGACTAACAGTAGCACAATTTCCGCTGGCACCCTGTTTGGCAACAGTACCAGTGGCGGTCATTTTTAACCCGGGCCTGGACTGCTGTTGGTTTGATGAACTTACATTATAGTTTTGGCAAAAGTGTTTTACATCAGATGACAAAACCGTCACCATTTACCTGAGATTGGGACCGGCACAAGAGTTACACTGGCTTGTGTTCCCTAGTGGCTGATTTATCTACAATATACGCAAAAAACACTAAAAATGTAAACTAATATGGTATATTAAACAGCAGCCTGAACATGAGTCTGGAGTGAGTAGATGGGTATGAATGAAAAATACAGCAGCATGAGATAATCCCAGGCCAGATCCCAACCCTGGAAAAAGTTTTGCAAGAGCTGCGGCTGAGCTACATGAGGGGAAAAATACCAAGGAAGCTAGAAACAGAAAAACTTAATACAAGAACCACAAGAAAAGCAAAAGACACAAATCATGACAAAACTGTAATATTATTATGCAAATTACCTTTAATTAAAACAAAAGTTCAGCTCTTCTTTATTTTTTTATTTTTTTGTTAAATAGAAACTAGAGTTTCACCTTCACATAAGAATATGTATTGAATATTTTCAGAAGTAACTTAATGTTTGTCTCTCTAGTGCTGACTGTAAAATATCTGATAATCTGTTTTCATGTAAACTACATTTTATTAAATAGTCTGTAGGCAGACTGAAACACTAAAGAATGTTACAACAAATAATTTTTGTATCACAACTCTAGGCACAAACCAGTGCAAATTTAGAGAAGTGAAAATGACTCAAAGACAAACAACTGAAACTATCTCAGATATATTTAATCTACAAAACTGAGTGACAGAAATACAAATTCTCAGAAATAAACTTGGCAATTTGTAACAAGAATATGACAGTAAACAGTAAAACACAGTTATTGGTAAATCTAAAAATATCTTTGTGGGTGTTTGAGTGCGTGAAGGGTTGTTGGTCTTGTTTGTCTCTGTGATGGACTTGATACATGTCCAGGGTGTCCCCTGCCTCTCACACAGAGACTGTTATAATAATAATAATAATAATCATTTTATTTAAAAGCGCCTTTCATGACACCCAAGGACACTTAACAAACCAACACAGTGAATACAGAGCAAACATTATCAGCGACAAATTGAAATATAAAATACATAAAGGATATAAAATGGAAGATAAAAATACATTTAGTAAAGTTAATGATAAGCTAGTCTAAAGAGATGTGTTTTCAGGGCAGTCTTGAACAGAGAAAGGGAGGTGGTGTTTCGAAGGTCGGGCGGTAGAGCGTTCCAGAGGTGAGGGGCAGAGCAGGTGAAGGCCCTGCTCCCCATGGTGGAGAGGCGGGCAGAGGGTACATGGAGTTGTAGTGAAGAGGAGGATCTGAGAGAGCGTGATGGGATGGAGATTTGTAGGAGGTCAGATAGATAAGGAGGGGCAAGGTTGTGGATAGCTTTGAACGTGAGAAGTAGAATTTTGAAGATGATGCGTGATTTAACCGGGAGCCAGTGGAGCTGCTGCAGGACAGGAGTGATGTGGTTATAGTAGGAGGTTTGAGTGATGACACGGGCAGCTGAGTTCTGGACCATCTGTAACTTGTGGAGAGATTTGTTGGGGAGGCCGTAGAGAAGGGAGTTGCAGTAGTCAATACGGGAAGTCACAAGACTGTGCACCAGGATGGCTGTGGAGCGGGGTGTGAGAGAAGGACGGAGACGGTTAATATTACGGAGGTGGAAATAGGCAGACCGAGTAATATTGTTGAAGTGTGAAGTGAAGACTGTTGATCTATAGGCACCAGCTCCCTGCAACCCAGAAAGGAAAATGGATGGATGTTTACCACAACTACATGAATGCACATATCCTCTTCATCTGTTTAAACCAGGTACAAAACATTTTACAAAAAAACAGTTCAAATGAACAGGAAATCATGTGATGTTGTGGTCAAAGCTGCTGCTGCTGTGTGAACATTATATGAAGGAGGAGGAAACACCAACATGCTGTACTCAGAACAAGAAATCTGAAACAACGCTGATGTCATTCTTGAATTAGATGTAACTTCTACTTCGTAATGATTCCAGTTCAAGCAAAGTAAAATATTTTCTGATCAGCTGTGAAGTTAATCTGGATGTGAGGATGGGACACACTTTGCTCTGCATGCTGGGACTTTTCTGTAAGTAAATTATTAACTTTATTTAGTTTTAGTTTTCAACTTGGTGCCCTATAAGCAGCTAGAATCTTTAGAGTTGAGAAGGCAAAGTGCATGATTCTTATTTTAGTTTTAATATATGTTTTTCAATGTTTTATTTTTTTTACATTAGATGTATTTGATTAATTTATTATTAGCTGTTTTTAAGACAGGTTTTAAAGGTTTTTTAATGCATCAGTTTTCTATGATTATGTCTGTAAATTTGATAAACTCTGATGAGGTTTTGTTCTTTATTTTAGTACTCGGTACTCTCTTCTGTGGACAGGCTCAAGGTGAGAACTGTTTCATTTTCTGTTTTTGTCTCAGTGCTCATTTAATGTTGACAGGATCGATATACATGTACGGTAGATCTTTTTTTTTACATTCAACTGCATTATCTGTGCAACATTTAACAAACCCTGACAAATGATCATTGTAGGCAGAGGTGTTTATTCACACTTAAAGTAAAATCGTTTTCTTTGTTGGTCCCCTCTCTTGGATCAATTCAGACCCCTCATTTAATGTGGGGTCTACTTCCTCCTGTCGCCCCCACTCCGGTGACGGGCCCCACTGCCGCCGGTGCGTTGGTGGCTCTCGGGATCTGGGCTGGTGTGTGCCGGCCCGCCCTGGTGATTGCCTGCCGGGGCCTGGGTGCCCTGGCTCTGTCGAGCCTCTGGTGGGTGGTAGTATGACCTTGGGACTCGGGGCTCGGTGTCCATGGCCAGATCTACTCTGGGGGGGCGGGTTGCCGGCAGGGCCTGTGGGCTCGTCGTTGCAGCCTCTTGGGATTTCTGCATTGTGGTTGCTGGGGGTCACCCGGGGCTTCCCTCTGCCTCTCTCTGGGGGGTGCAGTTGTCCCTGTTGGGGGACTCTCAAGCTCCGGGCTTGGGGCCCATGTGTGTCTGTGGCTCTGGTCTTCATTGGGAAATCTTATTATAGTGACAAGCATGCTCACACAGGTGTTTAGATTCAGGTGTTTATCAGATACACACTCAGTTGGGTTGTGGTGGCTACTAAATACATCTTGTATCACCATGTACCGTATAAAAGACGTTCTAATGATGTTATTTGTATCATACTGTATATGTTGTTTTGGAAAAAAAGTAAAATCGGTTTTCATTAAAAGCCAAATATTTTTTAAATTTGTTTGATTTTTTTTTTAACCTAGTTACCTTTACAATCCTTAAAGGAATGCATTTCAATCACCACCTAAAATTTCATAGATATGAGATAAAATAATTTTATGAAAAATAAATAAATAAAGTTAAAGCTGTTTTGGTCAAACTTTTTAAATGCCATTTTGCATAATCTGATAGTGAGAGATCTTGAGTGAGGTGTAGGCACTTAGTGAATGACTTGAACTGCAGCAGATTTACAGGAACTCATGTTCAGCAAAATAACTGAGTTAAGACATTTTTGTGCTGACTAAGGTCAATTAGTTGTGGTAGCCATCTTGATTTGACTTGACTCAAGTAGTAAAAAGTTTAGATGTAGGACCATAAATTTCTGAAAGTTTTACTAAGCAGTTTATAAGATAACTTGCAAAAAGTCAAATGAGTTGATTCCTTAATGCCAATGTTTAAGAGAAACTTGTTGTGGCCACCATTTTGATCAGAGTGGTCTTCAACTGTTAATCCATCAAATATGTACACCCAATGATTACTTTCAGAGAGTTTATTGAAAATGTATTCACATATGTTATGAGCTAGTTGCTAACAGGCTATAAAACACATACACAAAAAATCAGAAATTTTCGGATAATAATTATTAAAGTCTTGTGCAAATTATTTCACCTTTTTGGATATCAGCTTGTGTTTTGGCTGCTACAGATAATTATTTCACTTCTAGTACCGTATTTACGATTGTTGGGTTTGTGGAAGAATTGGCTCCAAATGTACATTTTGTTCTTACTGGTTACTTACCTCATGTTAAATCCAAGAACACAAGAAGAACCAGATAACACCTAACATGTTGAACAGGGGTGTTAAGACTTTTTCAGCATGCAAGCTACTTTTGAAATGATCGAGTCAAAGTGATCTACCTACTAGGCCCTGTTTACACGAAAACAACCTGTGGAAACATTAGTGTTTTTTCAATGTTTATCGGGGGTAATAAGCTGGTTTACATGACAAATGCTGCAGTTTTCCTGTCAGTCGGGTTGCCAGATAAGAAATTATGAACTATAGTAATGTGGCTTTAAAACGATAGTATTTTGACCTAAACTGTTGTGTTTGCTGAGTAAAGATGTTCTAAGATTCAATTCAGTTTATTTATATAGTGTCAATTCACAAAATAAGTAATCTCAGGGTACTGAACAGAAACATTTAAACAAAATAATAATTTAACAGAAACGTTCATAGATAAAATAATAATTCTAACACTATTTGTCTGAGAAGCAGACTGCTTTGAAACTCCATTGCAGAACTCTCATCTTGAGCAAGATGAAGTTTGTGTTGTGTTTCTTGAAGATGTGCTCAGAAAAGGAGGTGGTGAATAAGGCATTTTTTTATCTGGCAACCTGGGCTCAGCTGTATTCATCGTGCATGCAGCGACTGCATGAAGTTACGTCCAAACTGGTGAATAACGTCTCTTTGGACCCTGGATTTTATTAGTTTTGCTCCTGCATGCTGAAAAAGGGTGAGTAGCAGAAAAACAGCTATCTGCCATTATTTAAATCTGTTGTTAGTGCAAAAAAACTTTGGACTGCAGCATTGCGTGTGTGTAACTTCATACACGGAGAATTTCACACCTTCGGGGGTGGGGGAGCGGGGATGGGGTTTCCCCGAAAATCTCTCAGACCTGGTTTGAGAGAATGAGGGTTGTGAATGGCTGCCCTGTATGTCATTCAAGTGACAGGATGTTTGATAGGCTGACAATTTTTTTTATGTCACGCTGTGATCTACCAGTACTACCTCAGAGATCTACCAGTAGATTGCAATCTACCCAATGAGCAACCCCTGATCTTGAACATGGGAGTGTGAAACAGACTGAATACAAAGGGCAGAGATGATTAGGAAAGTGGAAGCTCCTGAGTTGATTAATGAAGAAGAACAGGTGAGAAAGACAGGCTGATAGGACAAACACAGAGGAACTGACAGCTAACTGAGGGCAGATGAATAATGGCACAAATGAACACCAGGAGAGAAGAACACATGAAGGATAGACTAAAGAATCACAAGATAATGAAAACTAGACGTTATGACCAAAATGAGAATAATAACAGACAGTTAATAGGTGATAAGGTTCTAAGTGGGTGGTGTTCACGACACTGATTTGTTTCAGAGATTGCTATGATATTAAATTGCTTTCTAAATTGTGCCAAATACTCATTTACGTTATGAAAATTAATATATAGACTTCTGTTATTAAAGTGCATGAGTGAAATTCCATAAACAATTGATTGTTTATGATTTAGGGGCGACTGTGGCTGAGTGATTAGAGCAGTCGTCCTCCATTGCAAGAGTTGGGGGTTCGATTCCACCAGCAGTCACCTATAGACCTGTCCCTGGGCCAGACACCGAACCCCCCATTGCCTCTGATGTTAGAGTATGAATGTGATAAAACACTGATTAATCTTTGCATAGATCTAGTAGAGTGTTATATGAATGGGTAGGTGAGGAGGACACAGATTAAAGTGTAAAGAACTTTGAGAACCTCAATAAGATTGAAAGATGCTATATAAGTGCAGTCCATTTACCATTTAACTGTTGCTCATTAATATTAGCAACAGTAAGTCTCCATTTTATTTTATACATTGTGTTCAGGATCTATCTTGTTTTCAATATCTCACATTCATCTTATTATTTTACAAAAGAGAGCTGTAAGAGTAATCACCAGAAAACATTTCAGTCACCCATCAAACACCTTGTTTCTTCAGCTAAATTTATTGAAATTCCAGGAATTGGTAGAATATAGTATTTTATCAGTTATGTATAGGGCTCATAATAACACATTACCTTTAAATATCCAAAGAAATTTTATAAAAAGACAAAGTTATTACAATCTCAAAGGGACAGAGATATTCATCAAACCACAATTCAGAACCAGCTTAAAGGGACGGTCTACCTCAATTCAGGGAGTTGGATTGTGGAATGTTCTGGAGAGTGATGTTAAAAATGCAAAATCAATGTATACATTTAAGAAAAAGGTCAAAAAGGACTTGCTCAAAAACTATATATGATGTAACTTAGTGTGTTTGTGTATTACACTTATGTTGACTGATGATGTAGCTTAGTGTGTTTGTGTATTACAGTTAGAAAAATTAAGTAGAGTTATTCATTTTGTGATGTAGTTTGTGTATTACAGTTAGAAAAATTAAGTAGAATTATTCATTTTGTGATGTAGTTTGTGTATTACAGTTAGAAAAATTAAATAGAATTATTCATTTTGTGATGTAGTTTGTGTATTACAGTTAGAAAAATTAAGTAGAATTATTCATTTTGTGATGTAGTTTGTGTATTACAGTTAGTAAAATTAAGTAGAACTATTCATTTTGTGATGTAGTTTGTATATTACAGTTAGAAAAATTAAGTAGAATTATTCATTTTGTGATGTAGTTTGAAGGTTATCATTGGTTGAACAAACTGTGAAATAAGGGGCAGATATAATAAGATTTCATCTTCTTTCTGCTCCCTTCATTTTATCCTACTTGTATTCTTGTATCTGATGAAACTGTCTTGTATTGTTCTTTTAAAATGAATGAATAAACATCAAATCAAATCAAATCTTATATTGGTTCTAATACAAAACTGTTACAAAATCCACAAAACTGTTAGATAAATAAATATCCTTTCATAATCTGTTTATTCAAATAAGCCACTCTGAGGACACAATACATTTTTTATACCAATCTTTACTTGCAAGGGTCATGAGGAACCTTTCACAGATGTACAAAGTTACATGCTTTGAGCCTTGTCGGTGAGAATCTGAGCCTGACGGAGAAACAGGAAATGCTTTATAGTACACGCTTATCAAACAGACATGAGGTCAAGATAAATTTAGCTTTCCATCTTACAGACTTGGAGAAGGCCTTGGAGTTTATATAACACTACTTTTATTGTAACTGCATTTTTACTGTAGTTTATTGTTATTATTTTTTGTTATTGTTGTCTTTACTTTATATGTTTTGTCTGTAACAGGTCTCTCTTGTAAATTAGTCCTCGTAGCTCAATGAGACTAGCCTGTATTATTATTAATATTATTAGACCCTTATTTATACAGGTGAGCCTCAAAGACTCATTTACAAGAGAGAACAGATCAACATACAGACAAATTAGAAAAAGAGAACACGAGGATAGGAAGCCCCCCAAAAAATCATGTCTCATACTATGTCCTGGCTGGGAAACAGTATAAAAGCTGCATAAAAGACCTTACATCATAAAGCTGCAACATACAGTGACATCATAATACATTCATGCATAGATGTCGACAAAGTTCCAAAGTTCTAATAAGATGGTACAGTGTCTATCAGTCTGATAAGGCTACAGATGTTCTTGGGGGGAGGGGGGTGTCAGGCAGAACTTCTAGTTTATGTTTCCTCCAGAAGCCAGCAGGGAGGCTAAATTCAGATAAACAACAATTGTTTGGGCCACCAGACTCTGTTTTCTGTCTGCCTCCAAGTTCTGCTGGTACACTCAATGGAGAATCCAAACAGCAGATCCTGTAGGTGTCAGTGAGCTTTAGTGGACACTCCGCCCAGACTGTGCTCGATTTAGCATTCTCCCAAGATTGAATCCTTCATGCTGGCAAGTTCCAGGAGCTGCAAGTGGCCTATGATTCTCAGAATCACATCCAGCTTGTGGTTGAGCTTGGTAAGCACATGAGTTTGAGAGCTTGAGTTTAATAAATGTTCAATGAACAAAAAAGTACATCAGGTGTGTCTCTGTGCACCTACAGGCTCCTCTGAGTAGACAAACCTCACCTCAAAGACCTCACACACATGGTTCAACATTAATTTAACATTAGTTAGTGATAACATTCATGACCTTTACCTAAATTCCTCTGACAAAAACATCCAGGATCCTTGTGATATTTCCTCAAATATTTAGTTGTTTATTAGTTTGGTGAGGTGTTCCGGGCACATCCCACCAGGAGGAGACCCAGAGGAAGACCCAGGGCACGCTGGAGGGACTATGTTTCTCAGCTGGTCTGGGAACACCTTGGGATTCCCACAGAGGAGCTGCTCCAAGTGGCTGGGGAGAGGGAAGTCTGGGCTTAGGCTGCTACCCCTGCGACCCGACCACGGATAAGCAGAAAAGAATAGATGGATGGATGGATAGTTTTAAAGATGGATAATTCACTGGTACTTCTCCAGTTCCTTCATCGCTTGGATGATTAGAACTTTTGCCTGCTCTGTTGCTTCATTCAGTTTTATAACTTTGGGGGTCCGAGATGGGAGAGAGGCATGGCAGCCGACTTGGGACACAAAAGGCCCAGGCTTGATCCCCAGCTTTTCCTACATGCCGTGGTGTCACTGAGCAAGACATTGAATCGCCTATTGCCCCCCGGGCGCCTCCATAGCTGCCCATCGCTCCACCTGAGTGTATCCCAGGTGTGATGGATATACAGAGAGCCAATTTCACCATTGTATGGGAGCGTACAATGATGACAACACATAGCACTTGATTTATTTATTATATTATTATTATTATTATTATTATCTGCTTTCAAACATGCTATGGTCAGGCCTCTTCTCAAAAAACCAGGCCTAGATCCTACAGCTCTCTCTAATTTCAGGCCAGTTTCCCATCTGTCATTTTTATCAAAGGTCCTAGAAAAGATTGTTTTTATTCAACTTCAATCTTTTCTAGAGCTCAACAACCTGTTTGAAAAATTTCAGTCAGGTTTTCGAGCTCGTCACAGTACTGAATCTGCACTGCTCAAAGTGCAGAATGACATTCTTCTGTCTCTGGATGCAAAAAACCCTGCTCTGCTGGTGATGTTAGACCTCTCAGCAGCTTTTGACACCGTCGACCATCAGGTACTAATCAACCGCTTGTCTCAGCAGGTTGGCCTCCAGGGAGCTGTGCTTGAGTGGTTCAAATCTTACCTGTCTGGGAGAACTTTTTCTGTCATGATAGGTGATCTGTCCTCCTCTTCATCAACCCCTCTGACCTCTGGCGTACCACAGGGATCTATTCTAGGGCCAGTCCTCTTCTCTCTTTACATGCTGCCATTAGGATCAATCATTGCACGTCATAACCTGTCTTTTCACATGTATGCAGACGATTTACAAATCTATCTGCCAGTCACTCCCAACCCCTCACCCAGTTCAAACACTCTTGTCAACTGCTTAAATGACATTAAGCACTGGCTCTCTCAAAACTTCCTCCACCTAAACACAGATAAAACTGAATGCATTTTATTTGGTGCACCTGATGACACCAGCAACATCCTTCCCAGTCCCAGTGTTGGTTTTCCCCTCCCCCACTTCAACCCGGTGGTCAGAAATCTTGGAGTGCAGCTTGACTCCAACTTAAAGCTTGATAAACAGATCAGTTCTGTTGTCAAGACCAGCTTTTTCCAGCTCCGTCTGCTCTCTAAAGTAAAGTCATTTCTCAGCCGTGGTGATCAGGAGAAGGCCATCCATGCCTTTGTGACCTCCAGACTTGATTATTGTAATGCTTTGTATGTTGGTATTGTAACACCACCGCTTGAGGTGGAGAAGTGTCACGAACACATCTGAAGGTCGTGGGGTGGAGAAGGAGTAACCACGCTGAAAGGGAATAGCTTGACTGCACGGACTTTATTCAGCTCTTCAATATAACGTCATCCCTCATGAACGCTGCCCGCGTCTCCCGTTGTTTTCTCTCGCTTAACCTGAACACACCCCAAAAACCCACGAAGAAGTCTCTTAAAGACACAGTAACCTAAATACGTAACTGCCCAAATAAATCATCTTACATCAAAATAAATCAAAATAAATCATCTTACATACTTCCCCCTCTTTAAATGAAATGTCCTCATTTCAAAATAAGGTAACCATAGTAACAATAAGAGAAAATAAATCATCTTCCCAAAACACAATCTCAGAACAATAAAACTTACAACAAAGTCCACATATAGCACAGTTTTTTTTTTTTTTCTGTCACGACAACAGTCGTCGTGGCTTCCTAACCATGCGCCCACACCTGGTGACGACTGTACCCTCAGAAGGCGGCAAGCTAAGAGGTGTTTGCGCCGGCTGCTGGGAGACTGGTTCAGTTTGTCTCCTTGGTGAAAGTGTCAATGACCTCGCAGTTTCTGCTGTCTGTGCTGTTTGGCCAAAGATCAAGGGCAATGAGCCAGACAAAGCTGTGTACTTCGGTAGTGTGTTCATGTTTGGCATTGGGACAGATTGATTGCCCTCCATTGTTAATGTGTCTGTGGAACCACGATAAGGTTTCAACCGATCATAGTGGATGACCTTGGTCGCAGCCTGAGGGTGTTGCACATCCACCAGCTTGTAAAGGAGCCCTTTGTCGTCCACAGATACAACCTTATATGGTCCAGTCCAGTTTGGAGCAAGCTTCTGTCGTTGTGTGGTGGGATCATCCATCCATACCAGATCACCACAAACGTATGGCCTGAACCTCGTGTCCTTGTTGTAGTAGTATTCCCGTTTTTGTCTCTGTTCTTCACTATGTAGAAAAACAGTCTCAAAAGCAGCGTCCATCCGTCGAGCCAGTTCTGCACCATAGTTAGTCGGACTATCAGAAACTGTTGGCGATGAAACATGAACAGTAGCCGGTAGTCTGGGCTCTCTGCCATGCACAAGGAAGTAAGGAGAATACCCTGTGCTCGAGTGTGGCGTAGAGTTGAATGAAAGCACCACAGCAGGAAGGTAGTGGTCCCACTCACCCCCATAGTCCTGGATGAGTCGAGCCAACTGTTCTTTCAAAGTCCTGTTAAATCTTTCCACCATACCATTCCCTCTTGGGTGATATGGGGAGGTCCTTTTCTTTGTCATCTGTAGTTTCTGACAAATGTTTTGTATAATTTCTGACTCATATTGTCGTCCCTGATCCGACAACAGTTCCTCAGGGACACCATGTTCAGGGATATACCTTTCACAGAGTAACTGTGCTACCGTGGCAGCCCTTTGATCAACCATAGCATATGCATTCACATACTTGGTGAAATGGTCCTGTACCACAAGCACATATCTGTTTCCCACAGATGTGACTGGCAGTTCGGTAATGTCCGTACAGACCAACTGAAATGGTCTTTCAGTCTGAATAGATTGTAAAGGAGCTCTGTGCTTTGGTACAACCCTCCTAAAAGCTTCACATGTCTTACACAAGTTACAGAACTGCTCAATATCAGATCTCATTCCTGGCCAATAACACACTGTCAATGCTTTCTTAAATGTTCGTTCAGCACTGTAATGACCAGAACATGGATTACCATGAAAAAATTGCATTGTCTCTGTAACCAGTGCCACTGGAATTAACACTTGATAAACCTCAGGTTTGCCAGGCGGTGTTTGACCTTTTCGACACAACAAGTTATTACATAGCAACAAGTTATGAAACTGCCACCATAGTTTCCTCTGCATTTTACCTTTTACCTGTCTGAGGTAGGGACGTTTCTTGTTTTTAACCCAATTATGCACTTCCCCGAGAACAGGATCAGCAAGTTGCGCATTTACAATGTCCACGTTATGGGCAGATAATGTCTGTTGTAATGTGTCAAACCCCACATTCACATGTGTCCTATCAGTGTCCACACAACAAACTTTTGGTACCATATCGGTCCTCTCTAAATGTTCAGGGGTCGAGCATGACCCCTCATCATTACCCCTCGCCTCAGACAGTGAGACAGATTGTCCTGTATCACTAGGCGAAGAGTGAGCTTCAGGTAGCGTCGTACTTGTCATCTCAATAGAGTCCTGTCCCAATGGTATCCGTGACATGGCATCTGCATTTGTGTGTTTCTTACCCTCTTTGTGAGTGATTGTCCATTGATACGGATCGAGCTCCAACGCCCAACGACCCCTGCGTCCTGTAGGGTCATGCGTAATGTCCATTTTCCTTAAACTAAGCAAAGGACGATGATCAGTAATAATGGTGAAAGGATTGCAACTCAGGTAATGTCTAAAGTGTCTGACTGACCACACAATAGCATACAGTTCTTTGTCATAGGTAGACCATTTTCTCTCTGTTTTTGACAGTACATGACTTGCAAATGCCACCACCCTTTCTTGTCCCTGTTGTATCTGTGATAGTACTGCACCAACTGCCAAATTAGATGCATCTGTGCTCAAAATGAATGGTTCATCAAAGTTTGGAAATGCCATTATTGGAGGAGAAGTCAGTGCCTTCTTAAGTGTTTGAAAAGCTGTGCTACAGTCATCTGTCCATTCAAACACAACTTGTTTTTGGGTAAGTCTATGTAAAGGCTGAGCAATAAAGGCATATTGATGCACAAAACGTCTGTAATATGAGCACAGTCCCAAAAAGGCACGTACCTCTGTCGGCGAACGTGGAACAGGCCAATCACTAATGCGTTCACTGTTGATTGGGTCCACCGTCAGTCCCTCTCGTGACACAATGTGTCCCATGTACTTCACAGCAGGTTTGCAAAAGTCACATTTCTTAGGGTTTAACTTTAACCCTGCTTGTCTGAAGCGAGTGAGAATGTCTGTGAGATTGCCTAGATGTTCTTCAAATGTTTTTCCCATGCAAATGATGTCATCCAAGTAAATGACACAAGTTGTCCAGTGTAGACCTCGCAGAACCAGCTCCATGAGCCTTTGAAAGGTTGGAGGTGCGTTTTTGAGTCCCATGGGCATGACCTTAAATTGGTACAAGCCATCACCTGTAGTAAATGCAGTCTTTTGTCTGTCTGCAGGATCCATTTGTACTTGCCAGTACCCACTAGACATGTCCATGGTAGAAAAGTACTGCGAACCAGACAACGCGTCTAAACTGTCATCTACTCTTGGTAGGGGGTGTGCGTCAGTAATAGTGACAGAGTTCAGTTTTCGAAAATCTACACAAAATCTATATGAGCCATCTTTCTTTTTCACCATCACCACCGGGCTGGCCCAGGGGCTCGAGCTGTCCTCTATCAAATCTTGCGCCTTAAGTGCTTCCACTTGGCGACGGATTTCAGCCTTCATGACTGGAGAGGTGCGGTAGGCTCTCTGAGAGACTGGGGTGTGACAGTTCGTCATGATTTTGTGTGTGACCATGTCAGTTCTACCAAAGTCATGTGGGTGTTGACTAAACACGTCAGCAAAAGAAGTCAAAGTGTCCGTCAGTTGTGTTTTCTGCAATGGCGTCAGGTCTGAATCAGTGTCATCTATAATAGGAGTTGCACCCGGACTGTCAGGTATCTGTCTATTAACATTACCAATAGAACCATCCATAATGGTGAACTCACTCTGGCCCCCTGCCAGGATAGCATGAAAATGTCCCACCTGTGTACCATCATGTAGCATAACTTCACTATGTGAAACATTAGCCACCTTCACACAAATAGAACCGTGCTCTACCCTCGCCACAGTCCATGCCATACCAGTAGAGGACTGATCGGTATAATGTGGTTCGAACACACCAATGTAACCATTAGGTAAAAACCCTTTGAGGGGTACATCAAGATTAGCTGTGATGACCCTCTCTGACATAGCCGGAATGGCAACCGTGGCCGCCACTGTCACCGCAGTCAGGCAGGGAATGTACAAATGTGGACTAACTAGTGGTACAGCTGTACCAGCTACATTGCATGTCATGGTGCGAGTGTCAACAGTAATGCCATTTGCCACCATAAAGTCCCAACCTAAAATGATTGGTTTAGTACAGTTTCTGACAACTTGAAGTGTATGTGTCATGGGCTCACCTGCAATACTTAGGTTCACATAAATGGAGCCTACAGAGTCAAGGGGATCACCTGTGACCCCAGTGAGAGGGATAAACCGTTTCATAATGGGTTTTCTCTGAAGAGCAGGTGTAGCCATTCTAAAAGTCTCACTAATAATAGAAACGTCAGCTCCTGTGTCAACAAAAGCATGCACCACAGTGTCCTCAATAACAACTGACACATATCTTTTGTCTACATCAGTCACACACAAGCTGTCAGTAGTACCTGTGTCAGGGTGAATGTCGTTGTCCGTCTGGGCCAAAGAGAAGTTGGTAGCTGACAATTTGCCCTCATTGTCAGCTACTTGTAGTTTCCCTGCTCCCGGTATTGACGTGCAGGGGACTGGAACCGTACCCGGGCCGGACTGGGAGAGCGATGAAGGCGGCCACTTTCATAGCGGCCCGGAGAGCGACCACGGCTAGCATAGCCCCTGTTTGGAGCGTTGTAGCCCTGCGAGTAGCGTTCAGATGAGCTGGTTCGAGCAGGTGACTCCCGTTGGTTGCGTTCCTCGTCATGTGATGTGCGGAAGGAGCTGCGGCGATGTGTGTTCCGGTCGTCCGATGAGTCTCTGCGGCGTGGAGGTGACAGATGGTAGTCATCCGATGAATATCTGCCCTCACCTCGTCCAGCCGAAGCGGAGCTCCGATGACGAAATCCATAATCCCGCCTGTCCTGTCGATATGCGTCCTCACGCTGGCGGTCAACCGTCATTTGTAGCTGATGAACTTTGTCCGCCAGCATTTCGATCGTGTTTGCCATTTTCTTGAAATCATCCCCCGTAGCTGAGTGGACTCCTTGAGGAGCAGGTGAAGGGAGCTGAGTAGACCACCCAGGTGAGACAGCAGGGTAAGCTGGCGTAGAAGAAGACTGCACCGGAGCTGGGGATGTGAACACTCTAGTAGCTTGGTGAGCAGCTTCAATTTGAATAGCCAACTGTAGCGCAGTCTCCAATGTTTTAACCCCCTGTTCATGACATCGCAGTTGGAGGTATGGGTCAAGTCCAGCAATAAAGCGTCTAAATTTTTCTCCCTGTTTAGCATTATCGCCATAAGTTGGAAAAGCTTCCTCGACCAGACGGCAAATTTCTGCAGCGAACACAGGGAGAGCTTCACCAGGGAGGCGGCTGCGTGCATTAATGTAGCTCTGGAAAGTCGACAAATAAGCAGTTTGTCCAAACACGCTTTTCAGCTTTTCCTTCGTGGCTGAATAGTCTGTTTTAACTGCATCGGATAAACTGTCCCAGTAACTAAAAGCAGCTCCCCCCAAGTATGTAGGCAACAGTTTCGCCAAACTGTCTTCAGTAGCATCAGGATCAGCCTCAACAGTCACTTCAAAACGTCTACACCATCTTGAAAAATCCTCT
>JBBPBX010002150.1:65278-77897 GCA_038048925.1 Garcialebias charrua | reverse complement strand
GGACGAAGAAGCCGACAACGAGGACGAAGGGGAAGATGACGAGTTTCCCCAGAACCCGACGGCAGCTCAACCAGAAGAGCACAATCCACCCTTTTCTGACTGAGGACCGTAGCCACAGATTTGGAGGCGCTGATTTTGAACTAGAAACATTCACTATTCAAATCCTTCAGTGACGGGGGACATCAGCATTCTGCTTGATACACATTTTTAAACAACGCTACGTGAGATATATGTATATTTTTTCTTGTATTTACCATACAGTAACCAAATTACAAAACTGAAACTTGTCTGTTTTTTAGATGTAGCTTCCAATCCAGTGGAAGGAAATGGATGTATGTCATGATGGTTTCATGGGAATATTTCTTACTAAGAGTACGAGAAACAAGAAAGTCAGTTCACATTTCCATCAACCTTGTTCAGGGACAAGACTTGGACACTCAGATGCCAAGTATAATCAGTGAGTAATGCAGAGTAAAGCAGACTCATCTTTTCAGCACCTTGAAGTTCCTGTCTGTTGAATTTTAATCGATCCTGCACCTTCAGAACTTACGTCTGTCCTTTTTAATATGTTTTTTAACAGCTGCGACTATAGGAGTCTTACATCTTCTATTTGATCTTGATCAGTGTTTTTGCACCTGATTCAAAACTGCGGGAGATGATTTGTTTCACCAAGAAGACTGGCATGAGTATGAGACCAGACAAAAGTTAGCTTCACATTTCTGCACAGAAAGGATGGATTTCATATGCTTTTGTCAAATCTGGGCACCCATGAAAGGAATCCAAATCGCCCTAAAACAATTAAAAACAGCATGATGGAATAAATATAGCATAAATAATGACTTGCCACAAAATACCATTGAGAAGAGTCATTTTCATAGTATTTTAGATCATTTAAAGCTGTAATATTAAACAAGTTGAATCATGTGTTTTTCTGAGGAATAAAAGTCCCACAGTGCAGCCATCTCTCCAATAATTGGCACAATATGCTAATTGCAGACTGCCACATGCTAATATAAATGTTGTTTGCTTTGCAGATTGAATCTTTTTGATGGATGCATCCATCAATTTTTCTAACATTTTAATCATGTCCCTAATGAGCATTTGTGTAACTGACAGCAGAGGGAAAAAGTTTCTTACAGATTACCAGCTACAGTTTTTTTTGTTTGTTTCTTGTTTATTTTAGTACCGGTACTTGTAGTTTGGGAACACATTTTATGCATCTAAGAACATATTTAATACTTAATATAATTAAATACTTAGCATTCCTTGAAATAATGCATATCATCCTTTTTTATAACAATAAAGTACGGTACTGATTTATAGACAGTTTTGTTCTTGTAAAGGACAGGCAAATTGAAGAAAATTATTTAATAAACATGAGAGTTATGAGGGGGTCCCTGAAACTTGTTCTCCACAGTAAGGGGCCCCTGAACCCAAAAAGTTTGAGAATCCCTGATTTAGAATACTTTTATTGCGTCATTATTTTTGATTTGAGTGCCATGTATAATTTTAATATTAGGAAGAGCATTTAATGTCATCCTGACATTAGAAAATTGCATCACCTACAGCTGACTAATTACATTTCTACCCTGTATCATCAGCAACTTTGTTAACATGACACACACACACACACACACACGCATGCACGTACACACACACGCACGCACACTCACACTCACACACACACGTTATCTCCCTTTCGCTTTTGGAAGTGAGTTATAAATAATAAAATGAACACCACATTTCTATGTACATAAAGGAACACTATGACAAGTGAAGCCCACTTGTTTTTGTTGTTGCTACATGAAAGTAAATAAATAAATAAACAAAAACAAGAAATAACTTTACAAACAGGTGCAAACCCAAATTAAAACTTTACATTTTTAAGGATTTCTGTATCTGATCCATGTTTAACATCAGGAGGAGATCTAAAACTTAAACCTTTTACAAACTTCATGAAAGCTTTTTGAAAACGTGTTACTATTATTTTTTTTTACAACAATATCCTATGCGCAGATTTAAGCAATGCAACGTTTCTGTTTCTAGGACGTTCCGTACCTAATTTACAATCCTTGTTCTTGTTGGTTTGTGAAAAACAGATGGAAAGAAAGAAAGAAAGAAAGAAAGAAAGAAAGAAAGAAAGAAAGAAAGAAAGAAAGAAAGAAAGAAAGAAAGAAAGAAAGAAAGAAAAAGAAGAAAGAAAAAAGAAAGAAAACAAATCCTCTAATCAAGACACAGAGACAGACAGTAAAACACTTGAAAAATAAAAACTTCATAACTTTTAAAGCAACAATTTGGGCTGCACTCAAGTACAATGACTGAGAGAGTAAACATATTTTAATGTCTTTATTTGTGTTGGCAAGAAAGATATGAAGGTTAAAATCATAATGTTTCCATTGTATGGGTATTTATTTTTATTTTTTTTGTGCTCACTGACATTTTTAAGATAAGAAGATTTACAGTTGTATTTTGGGTTTTGTAAAAAAAAAAAATATTTTTTTTTACTTCTTTAGCAAACCTACTTTAAATACTACAAAATAGAACTAGTTTGTTGATTTTTCATTTGAAATTTGATTCAGTCAACAAACATTTAAGGAACTTCTCCCTCAGAGCAATTGTTTAAAAACAAGACAGCCACAGAGATGTACAGGAAGAGTTTTAGATTTCATGTTTTTGAAGAGTTGTTTACCTGACTTTAATGGCAATGATAGTTTTTACTGTATGCAGTAACTGCAAGAGAAAATAAAAGTTACTTTCACAATAAAACCATATGAATCTGAGATACTCTAATTTCCAGTTTAGAGGACTATTATTTTGTTTGTGGCATCTATTTTGCTTTCCATTTGGAGTTTTTAATGTTATTTTTAAACCATGTTTTAAAATATTTGTATTATTTTTAATGCTAAAAATCCCTATTTTCTACTTTTATTTTCTATTCAACAGAGGCAACTTTTTTTTTTTATTGCAGAGCAATCGAAAAAAAACACACAAAAAAAACACACACTACTTTAAAGTTTCACAGTTATTTTTCCTGACCGTTTCAGGGACTTCTTGGATGACATGTTTGCTAAAAAGATCTTAGCATGCATAAACGTTTTTGTTTGTAAATTTGTAATTTACATCAGTCCATTCAATGGCCGTTATTAGTTGTTATCATCTCCATATGTAGGGGTGACACTCTCCAACCTACCTCCTAGCAGGTTTGAAGGAACGTTAACTTCATTACAGTATAATCACTGTAGGCGGCGTATTGCCGTAAACCCGGAAGTGTTTTTTTTTCCCAGCTCATGTAACCCTTTTCCTAAACCTAACCGTACACCTGACCCAGAGGACCAACCCTAAACTTAACCCCCTTACCCTTGTGCCTAAACCTAACCAAGACCCTAAACCTAACCCAAGACCCTTCACTCTAAAGTTTACGACGTTGCTAAAAACGGAGGCTGCTGTCATCGCTACGAACGCTAACAACGTACCTTTAAACCTACTAGGAGGTACAGGAGGGGCAGTCTGACCGCTAGGTATGGGGATGATAAGAACTAATGATGGCCATTTAATGGTTGATAACGTTAGAAGCGGGTGATACAAGTAAAAAAAAAAATGGCCAACTAATTTTATTAAATTTGAAGTATGTCAAAAACAAAAATGTTTGTTGTTTAAAGTCCAGTCCACTTGGTCTCTGCTCTGTTTAGACTAGCTGTTAGCTCATGATTCAGGACAATTGAGCTTTATTCTCCAATGAAAGCCCTATCTGAAACCGGTAAGATAATAACCGTCATAACCTTTTTTCAGAAGCACACTTTAAAATATCTGAACTATGTGCTCAAAGGTCAGTCAGAACAACAAGAAACAAATGAACTGTTTACTCATGCAGGGCTCAGCATTAGTGTCTAATATGATCAGAAGGCAGCCCAGAAGTTGTCTTCCTTCAGACTGAGTCATAACTCAACCTATTGAACCTGCCGGCAGTTCCAGCTACAGTCAAGTGAACTCACTAATCAATAGGCTCCCCGGAGACCTCCATCCCACTCACTTCCCTCTGCACACATATTACCAAGTCACTTTGGAGGAGTCTCCCCAGGGTGCTTGAATGCAAGAACAGAGTGCAAACATCCGTAATGAGCAGAAATAAAAGGAGTTATTAGCACAAGCCTCAGTCAAACCCCCACTTTATCAAAATATTCCTTGTTTCTTTGGCTCAACTTTTTCTCCAATTAACCTTTACTTCCTTTTGCTCTACGCACACATTTGCACAAGACAACTTGCAGTGCAAATTAGACCCCTGATGAGAAAGGCAGCTCCAGTTTTACACACCGACTGGATGAGGCAAGGCCTGCACGTCCGCTGAACAAACACCATCAGCTGCAGCTTGCTCTCCGAGCTCCTTCATGAACTCCATCCATGTCAGGCACGTACACACTGCGCAGACACACTTCCCCGAGTGGCCTCGCATGCTGCCGCACAGTGTTGCACAGCTAAGGAAGCGTGTGCCAAGACAAGTTAAGCCTTTGACATGTTTGTGAGAGTCAGGACCTCGCTGGTGGAGTGTGTGTTCATGCATAAGCATGGGCTTGAACCGGATAGGCGGCTGCTATTTTAGTTTCCCCTCGCACGCATGAGCGCACAAAGAAATGGACACACACACACTCTCACAAGTCTGGAAAATAGATGGACGCTGCAGCTGCTGCCAAAAAAAATAAAAAATCAAAATCAAACTCAAGACAGGAGTTCATGTGTCGACAAACACACACACACACCTGACGAGAAAGGAGAAGTCAGTTTTGACTGAAGGGGTAAAACTGACACAAACACAGATCATCCTCATTATAATTCTCTGGCTTGTGCAGGCTGTGCACGTCACCTCCTCTGATAACACAGAGAAGTCAGGCTATTGTCTCATTTTAATCCTTTTGAAGGAGCGAGGAGAGAAATATCAGGAACGAACGATGACGATGATGTGGAAGCATCAGTGAAAATTCATTCCCAGCGCCAAAGATTTATCCCTGCAATAAACACCACATCCATTTCTTACTGTTTATGGGGACAATATAATCTAGCTAATAATGGAGAATACTATACAGGGGTTGTTGTTGTGTTGGTTTTTTTCTTACATGAAGTCTTTCTGCTATTCTATAGTCTCTCGCTGCTTCGCAGTTCGACTTTCGTTGACTCACTGTATCGCGGTTTGTGGATGTACAGTCTATAATATTTTACAAAAACAAACAAAAAATTAAATGTATTTTGTATCTTAGCGTTTTTTTTTTAGTTTTCCAGCTTTAGGTGCAGCTGGAAAACTAAAAAAACGCTAAGCATTATAGGAAAGACAACAAAATCCACTCTTAGTGGTTAAGGGGAGTGGGCTTTGTTGTCTTTCCCATCGTGCTTAGCGATTTTTTTAGTTTTTCCAGCTGCACCATGAGTGAGAAGGACATGTGTGTGGTAAAGACGTGCCTCTTGTGTGCTGTTAAAGTTTGTGAGTTTCCTGTTGTAAGGATCAAGAGTGTCTTCATTGGGTTTATCTAACAAAATGTTAAAATGAATTGACTCAATACAAAATTTTCATTATACAGATTCACATACCTGAACAGTATTGGATCGGAAAAGTATCGGTATCGGTCGATACCCAGTTATTAAGTATCGGTATTGGATCGGAAGTGAGAAATGTGGATCGGTACGAGACCTACGACAATTCAATATTACGAACACATCATATTAATAAAAAAAATATATAAAAAATATGTGTTTAAATGTTCTTGATTTCATGTGTACAGCACTTTGTTGCAGCTGTGGTTGTTTTAAATGGCTTTATAAATAAAGTATTATTATTATTATTATTATTATTATTATTATTATTATTATCAAGCCGATTTACGCAGTTTGCGGCAGTTTCCACCAGTTTTTGGCAGTGTCCGTCAGTTTTTGGCAGTGCCCGCCAGCTTCTGTTAGCTCCGGCCTCAACAGCCGGCTTTGGACAAGTACCCCTCGCTGCAGCAAACAGTAAGGAGCGGGGTCGTGCCCGAGGGCCGAGCCATACCATATATGGAAGTAGCGCCATTGCACTCCGGAAATAAAGGGGGCACCATTTCCTATACCAGCCGCGGTATCAAACTTTTTTTAACTTTTTTTTTATTTTAGAAAATACAGTTAAAAAAACGCACAGAAATGAACAATCCATCAGTAAATACACTAACAACACAAGAAAACTTATAATTATTGAAACTGACTACTGATTTATTAATTTTCAGGCGCACAGAAATGAACAATCCATCAGTAAATACACTAACAACACAAGAAAACTTATTGAAACTGACTACTGATTTATTAATTTTTAGGCTTTGTTCTATGGATTAAGCACTTCTTAATAGTTATTTCATTTTATTTTCATTAAAACCGCCGTCCATATCAGCTTATTTAACACGTGCGTAGCAAGGATTTTCTGGGGGCGATCAGTTAAAACATAGAGTAGACCTACAAAAGACAAGTTGCCCAGTAGCTCAATTGGTTAAGCACCGCGCATTGGACTGGCCCATTGGGTTGGCGCGCATATACTTTTCTCGAAGCTGGTTCGAATCTCACTCGGTACGGTTAAAACTTATTTTACGTTAGTCTTTTATTGGATAAAAAATCTCTTATATTTGAATAATTTTCTGTCCATATGCCGATTTGTAAAGATCACTCATTTGTTCAACATTTATTAAAATGAAATAACTATTAAGAAGTGCTGCGCTCCGCCTGTATATCCCTCCGCCTCTGTATCCCTCCGCCATCCCTCCACCACTGCACCGCGTACATTACAATACTGTATTATTCCGCCGTAGCGGCCGAAGTAATGAAGAAATGAAGTTTCCATTGTGAATCATTCCGCAAAATATTTTCATTCACTGTCAATGAAAACCTTCTTCAACCTTCTACTTGCCGAAACACCGCTGACCCGCTTCTTTAAGGAATTTGTAAGTGATCATTGAAACAGCGCCCCCTTTATTTCCGGAGTACAATGGCGCTACTTCCATATATGGTATGGCTCGGCCCTCGGGCACGACACCGCCCCTTACTGTTTGCTGTAGCAAGGGGTTACTCGCTTTGGATGGGCCGTGTGTCCGAGCAGAGTTTGCCTCATACGGATAAATGTGCTGGAAATGCTCGGTGAACTAAGTGGACGTCTCAGGCCCGGAGCAGCAGCCGCCGATCGCGCCGCCGCACCGAGCTAACATGCTAAAACGCGGAGAAACAGCTGCGGCAGCCATTTGTAGGGGTTAACATGCTAACGGGCGCAGCTATTGGAGGGGCTAACATGCTAACGCCAGACCCAACGGGGGAAACAGAATTGACGGGCGGCGGAGAGGCCTGCTGCAGCCGGGAGCTCGCCTCGATGTCCGCCTGACAGCCTCAGATGTTGGATGGACACTGAGCTAACATGCTAAAACGCAGAGAAACAGCTGCGGCAGTTATTTGGAGGGGCTAACATGCTAATGGGCGTTGCTATTGGAGGGGCTAACATGCTAACGCGGCGCAGCTTGTTGGATGGACACCGCAGAGAAACAACTCCCAGTAAGTTATTAACACTTTTCCCCTTCATTATGGCTCCAAATGTATGGAGTTAACATGCTAACAGTCCTTCCTGTAAACAGTTTGGACCGCATTAAGCAGCACAAAGCTGCAGAGCTCGGACGTGCAATGAGGTAACATGCTAAAAGACGGAGACAGCCTTGACCAGCTCACAGTAAGAAATCAACTAGCCTACTGTATTTGTTATGGTTCCAATTGTACTGTATGTGTCTTTTTAATTATTATGTAGGGTACTGTGTTAGGATACGTAAAGTGCTTGGTAACTTTGTAACTGTACAGTACTGTACATGTACGTGTATAAGTGGCGGCTTGTGTGTTTTCCGACTTACGGCGATTTCCGACATGCGAACGGCCGTAGGAACGGAACTCGTTTGTAAGTCGAGGACCACCTGTGTATATATATATATATATATANTATATATATGTGTGTGTGAAAATAAATTTAACGTTGCTACTTCGTGGAATTTCATTTACTGTGGTCGGGTTCAGGATTGAAACCCCACGATTAACGAGGGACTACTGTCCTACGTCTGTATGTTTTCAATATATTTTGAATTGCAGAGCTTGTTCAAAACATTTTTAAGGCAGTTTTAAAGTGGTTCTTTATCTAATCGTGGTTCTTTATCTAATCGAGCACAGTAAACGTTGACCTGGATTGAGCCACAGTAATATGTTTTCCATTTGTCCACCAACCAAAACCTTCTTTTTTTTTTTAACCACTTTTGATTTAATGTGACTGCCTCAGACACCAGAAACCACTGCTTTTATCCTCAGTAATGACTGGAGAGCAGCAAACAGCTACATTCAGCCTTTAATAACGAAGACAGGAAGTAGGAAATAAAAGAGATTTGAGTTAAATGAATGTTTGCAAAAAACTATTTGTGTTATCTGTAAGAAACTGATCAGAGGCTGAGTGAAAATCTAGATGGACCTCTTCAAATGTGCTCATTACTTGATTAATAAATGACTGCAAAAAAATGCATCTAATACTGTTAGCATTGTTATAGCATGTTTTGATAACTTGTAATTATTGTAATGAGTCACTGACAAAAGCAGATTATATTTTCCAAAAACCTACAGTGAAAAGAGGATAATTAAAGGCCCTAAAACATCTGTTTGTTACCTGACTAGTCACTTTCTTGGACACGTCCTTCTCTGGCCACGTCTCTCCTACACATGTATTGTGCTTGGCGATGGTCAGTGAACTATCTGAGTCTGCAATAAGCAGACCCTGCAGAACTCTTAAGCCCTCCTCCATCGGTCACTCACTGAAACATTAGATGCTGCAGCAAAAAAAATTAATGCAGCTGAAATTAAATGAGAACACTGAAAAGTCTCCCCTGTAGGAAAAGGAAGAAAGCATATTAAGCTTCAAATCGATCAGTGTAGGAGTCGGGCGAGGTTCTTTATTAACTTTGCACAGGGCCTTCCCCGTAGACCTAACTGTGGACAAACAACTGAGGTGTCAGCAGGTATAAAATGTGCTTAGATGGACTTCTGAGCTTTGTAAATACGTTACCTTTGAGCTTGCCATATAGCTAATATCAGCTCCTCCGGGCCGCCAGGATAAGTCATTGTCATTAATTATAGCTTACTGAAGGCTGCTCACAGGAAATTCTAACAAACTTTTACTCTTTGCTTTCTTTTTTCGCTTGCGTAGTTATATCACTATACAATATTTCTATCATTGTTTTACCTCTCTTTTTTCGCTTGCGTAGTTATATCACTATACAATATTTCTATCATTGTTTTACCTCTCTAAATCAAACGCCTGCTTTTACAAAGTATAAAAGAGGAATGTAGTTCAAGCACACTTCATTGTGAAGCGTATATGAGTACGATTATTGGTATTTGAGAAACGTAAACCTTAATTCTAGGAGGGAGGAGCGAATAAGTCCTCTTAGCAGAAAATTGTAGAAGGAAGTCACTGTAGAAGCATCTTTTATTCATTTCAGACATCTTAATGTAACATGCCGGGGTTCTGCTTTTTTATGACTTAGAGCTTGTTCCCTCTGCAGTGGAAGTGGTGCAGTCTATTTAATGGGTAAATAGTGCAGCCATAGAAATGGAAGACAACTGAAAGGGTCAGAAAACAGAATTCAAGGTGTTGTTGACAGGAGGCCGCAACACAATTTTTGAAATTAATTAAAAAAATTGGAGCTAAAAATAGCACGAGTGCTGCAGAGCTCCATCAATTAAACTCACCCCCCGGGGGACAGCTGTAACATTGCTCTGTGGGAATAATGTGCTTTTTGCTGGACGAGCAACATCACACAATGCTTGTGAAGTACACACGCTGCGTTGCAAGGCTCGATGCAAGGACATGATAAGGAGAGTTGTTTCAAAATCTACCGTGAGGAAAATCTTTCAGCAGTATCCTTCATTTTAGATGCATTGGCAGATGGAAAACAACACTGCATTGTTTTTGACATGTTTATAAAATACTATTGTTGTCATTTATTGATGTTAATTCTACACTTTTACAGGCCACAACCCATTGCCACTACTGTATACAATTTGTTTCTAAAATACATATATAATGTGTGTGTTAGAGCCCAACCGATATGGAAATTTTAGCTATCACCAATACCAATATTGTAAGGGGCAGGCAACTGACGATAACTGATGTAATTGCAAAAATAATAATTTGAACTCTGTCCACCCCGAAAAATCTAAGAAAACAGTAACCGTGTTTCCATCTATTTTCAATTCGAATTTTGAGTGAATTTTTGAAAATTTGCAAAAATGTAAATAAAAATTAATGCGAATCAGAAGTGTTTTCATCAACTGGCTTGGAGCAAATCCACCAGGCCACGCAAAGCGGCATTACGTCAGACGTCAGCGGTACGCACGTCTACAGTAAGCGGTTGAAAACAGGAACCGAACCACACATCTCTGCAAAATGGAGAGAATATTTTAGGAATGTGTTGCTATCGGGTAAGTTGTATTTATTCTGTCATGCCAACTAGTTTTAGCGATGCTACATGTTGTCCGGAGACGAAGTAACGTGACGTGAATGTTCGCTACGTCAGAACTGAGTCAGCAAATCTGTTTCCATCTCTTGTTTTGCGCATCAGCTCTGTTTCGAAAACCCCAAAAACCACCTCAAGCGAGCGTATCAACTTTTTTGCGAATTAGAGGAAGTTAATTCGAATTGTGCCGTTTCCATTCACCTTTTCTGATGCGATACTTCAAAATGCGCATCAAGAAACCTTGATGGAAACACGGCTAGTGAGTGGAGCACAGCTTGTTTATTTAGCGAGGCTGTTAGCAACCACAAAGATAAGCAAATCAGATACATGCTTTACCTAGTCCTACAGTAGGTTTACAAGTGTGTGCACTGGTCATGAAAACAGTCTTCTTAACGCAGGTTCACATTTCCCCACATCCCACACACCCACTACACAGCTGCTTCAGCCTGCTGCCATCAGGGAGAAGACTGCGGAGTCTCCAGGCTTGAACCAGCAGACTGAGTGACAGCTCTGTTGATCAGGCAGTCAGGATGCTAAACTCTCTGCCTGCTCTGCCTCCCCTCCCTCTTGTACCACCGTAACACAAGAACACTTTCACACATTACCACACAACACAAAGATTTTTAACACTGGACTCTGTGTCATCAAAACGGGTTATTCACTCAACACACGGTCATGTGCTCATTCAATTTGCACTACTTCTACTATTTGCACTACTGTTTGTATTACATTACTGTCTATAGTCACACTACTGTTTACATCTACATTTACACTACTGCTGAGATATATATTCTTTTTACTAGCCTTAATGCATATGCAACTTTACCTCTGTACCAATATCAAAGACCTCATACATATACTATGTACATAAACTGCATATGCTGCTTTGTCACTTCATTACAAATGTCAGAACCTTCATTTTATTTTATAGATATACTTTTTATACTTTTATACTACTATGATAAACTCAGGACAGTATTACACTTTTATTATTTCATTTTATGCTTATGTTTATTAAATGTTTAATGTTTAAATGGTTATTGTTGCACCGGGGGTCTGAGAGAAATGTAATTTCAATCCTGTGTATGTCTTGTACTTATCGCAGTTTTGACAATAAAGTTGACTTTGACTTTGATTTTCTGTTCTCCACTATTCACCATAAAGTTATCAAGTGTGTTACAAAACTATAAATTACACAAAAAACACCCTTCCCTGTTCATCGTGAAACAGTCAGTCACAAATGGTGAAGACCTAATTAGTATTGACCACAACAAGTTTCTTTTTTCTTTTCATAAAAGTAAAGATTTCTGACAAACAATGCATTTAATTGTGGATGACAAAGATTCTGTTATAAACACATATATTTTACCTCTATGTTAGACTTACTGTTCTGCATAAAGTTTTACATGGCAGTAGCCTATGCTAGGTTATCTAAACGTTAGCTTGCCAACTTGAGAGACATGTAGCTAATGTCAAGCGAGTTGGAGTATTGAAGATAATTTATTATTTTTTGATTTGTTTAACAGATCTGTTAATATAAATTTACCATGCTCTGTTCGGCAAAATACGCCATAGTATTGCACCCTGCTTGTCTGTGCTGAATGTGCAAGTAAAACTTAAGTAAACGGACATGACTTAAACTTAAAAGCAGTCATCATGCACCCTCTACTGGGGACATTGTTCAATTACAGCTGGTTTCCAGCATTTCAGGGGTGGAAATTAGACCTCTAATTTCGAATCGAATCATCCCATATGACCCATCGGCACAAATGGGATATATATCACCAATATGATAGCCCCCCCCCCAAGTTGGATTCTGACTAGATTGATGAGGTAACAGTTGGACCAAAGAAGGCCAAGAACAAAGTGGAGTGCTTTTGTTTTAAATCAATATTACAAAGAATGATAATAATCAATGATACAGCTTCATGTGAATGTTATTTAATAAATATATACAAAATACACCACAATCAGTGTTGTATTGTATGATTTTCAGTTTTTCACCACCAACTGCTGCTTTTTGTTCTAGCAAATAACTCACTTCTACTATGATAATTGTTTAACATAGTCTAATAATGGTAATA